>CAUHTR010000581.1:0-106238 GCA_959609185.1 Schmidtea polychroa | reverse complement strand
GGAGTTCCATGAATCCATGAGTTTATTTTTTTCTATTATTTTTAAATATTGGTTAACCAAATCTTGTTTACGATTTATAGATTCAAAGTCTCCATAAACCACTCCTACTGTTTGTAGTAAATTTGAAAAGTTTTAAAATTCATCTTGGGATCTTTAGGCATGTTAATTAAAGCTGGTTCATCTTTTTCACAAAATCTTGTATGTTTAATCATAGAGTTTTTAGTTGTTGAATAATGAAGACATCTTTTACATGTTCCTCCTCCACTAGTTGGATTCTCTGGTGATGTAAAAGCTTGAAAGTTTTTTATTAAAACATAATGTTGATTATTTTGTTGTTCCAAGATTAAAAGATATATTTCTCTAGGGTTTTCTTGTACTTCGTTACCATTGGTTCCACTATCAGAAATGTAAATTGGAATAATTTCTCTGCTATTAACATGTTTCCCTTTAACACGTTCATAAATATTAATTTTAAGATTATTTAATTTTTCAAATTCTGGAATGTCTTCTAGTTTCATTGGATGTTTGAATCCTTTGGGAAATATTAATTCATTTTCATATTGTTTGTATTTTGAAACTCTTTGAGGGTTTGATTCTTGAGGATGTAAATGTGCAAGTATTGACCAGATGAAACATTTGTTATCATTATTCTGTATGTTTATAACATTTTTAGATTTAAAGGGTGTAGGAATATAAGATTTAGGATTGAGTGGTAATCCTCTCCAATAATCAATCACTAAAGTTTGGAAAGAGTTGAATACTAAGTTTGAATCTCCTAATTCATTTTCTACTTCCTCTTGTTTTGCTTCTGCTGCTTTAATTATTTCTTCGATGGTTTTATCAAATCCTTTAGTTGAAAACAAATATAAGTTTAGGTTGTTTTTCTAATGGTTTAAGCGTAATGGAGGCATGTTTTGTTGGGAGGGCTGTTTTGGTTAGGGATATAAACACACTACTCGCGTACAAAAGTCAGAGGAATATGTAAGTGAGCTTGCTTATCATTTAACAACTCTTGCAGAGAAAGCATTCGAAGTGAAACCAGAACAAGGCGAGATGGCAAAGCAAGTAAAGGAGTTATTACAGAATCAGTTTTTGTCAGTAAAGAAAGAAATTAAAAAGGCTTTGTGTTATGTTGATTTTAATGACTTTGATGAATTGATTAAAAAGGTGATGAAAATTGAGCTGAATTTAAAAAGCAAACAGTCGAAATCAGAGTCATTTGCTGTCATCTCTGGCGAAAGCGAAAGATCAATAACTCCAGTTAAAAACAATCGGTTTCAACAAGCAAGTAGTCTATCACCAAATCTCAGATCAAAATTTGAGTCGAACAAGTCAACAGATATTCAATTAGATGGAAAAGAAGGTCATATTCAATGTAGCCATTGCCATAGGATTGGACACTATGTTAACCAATGTTGGTTTAAAAATAGAGTACAGAGAAGCTCAACTCCAATTCAGTGTGATAATTGCCAAAGAATGGGACATGACATCAATCAATGTTGGTCCAAAGATAACGTACAACGTAGTCCAAGGCAAATGTGGCCCAATTGGTTAAATTGAAATGGTGGGAAAAGGTTTACTAAAACGAAAATTAATGATCAAAAAACTAATGATAATTTACAATGATATAATTGCGGAAGAAAGAGAATGTGTCACGAAATTGTTTTGCCAGATCAAGATCAAGATCAACATAACCATCGCCGCAGAGAGATAAAGTAAATCTACAAAGACAAATTCAGTGCCATGCATGCAGAAGTTATGGACACATGACCAGATCATGTCCAAGAAATATGGATAAATTCCAAAGGCCAATATTAAAGAAGTCGATTAGGTTCCAAAGTGACAAACCGCAGACAAATAATTGAGCTTTTGTGCAGCCAGATAATTTTAATGAAAGAATTGAAAGCGAAGTGAAAGAAAACGGTCGACGTTTGGATCGATTGATGTCAAAGTTTGAATCAGGACTACTATAATCACATGATGTATAAGTTGCAAGAAGACTTGAATGAAAAAGAGTTGAAAAAGAGAGTTGTAAAAGATGATTTAGAAAGTGAAAAAGCAACAATAATAATAACAAGAATTTGAAAAATTAATTGGAAATAATGAAAGAGTCGGTTAAAATAATTAAATCGTTAAGAGAATTAAGTCAAATATCTTTGAGTATGAGAAAGATAAAAAGTGTAATTAGCTTGTGCGTTAACTATCATAAAATATGAATCCAACGTATAAAGACGAAATTAAGGAATTAATGAAAATCTATGGAAAAACTTTAAGAGAGAAAACAGGAATAGATTTCATTTTTGTGGAAGTAGTAGATGAGATTGATAAAAGTATTGTCTGTTGTGAGGCAAATGTTTGTGTAAATGATTTAAAGAATAAATTAAAAGAGAAACGGGAAAGAGGCATAATAGAATTGAGATTTAATGAGAGATTGTTAGAAAATGACGAATTTTTGGTAGATTGCGGATTTTTACCGGCAAGTAGAAAATGAATTAAAATGGAAAATGTAGTTAGTAGTGATGAAATTAGCATGAGTAGTAGTGGAAAAATTGATAAAAGGAGTTCAAGGGAGATATTATAGAGGAATTAAATGACGCGTTATATATTGGAGATGAAAACAAAATAAATGAAAATTTAGAGATGATTGAGAAATTAGAAATTGGAGAAAGCGATAAACTAGAAATAGTAAATGCAATACGAACGTATGTATATGTGAAAACCAGATATGCCCAAATTGTTAAGATGTTTATTGCAAAGATTGGGCAGAAGCTCAGGAAGGCAAGAGTCGAGTTAAAGCCATTTTTCATAGCATTAGAGTATGAAGGATATGGAAAAACGGAATATATAGACGACCATTGGTGTACAAAGGTCCGAAAATTGCGGAGAAGAGCCGCTGAAACGATGGGAAAGAATGGAATTATTATAGTAATGTAAAGAACTCGACAATGATGAATACTTATATGATTGTGGATGTATACCACAAGAGCTGGATGAAAATGGATATTTGGTCCGAGATGGACGAGTGGGATATTTACTGAACCATACAGTAATAGTAAAATGAGTGAGTTTAGAAGTAAATATTGAGTCCAACGAGTCGAACACAGAAGGACGTGAAAAAATAAAAGAAATTGAGGAAATCGTTAATGGCGATGAGCAGAAAGAGCTTGATAACAAAGATCAGTCCACAAAAACAGAGGTACAAGGAGAGCCACTTGTACCAGAAAGCGAAATAAATGGTGAAATCAAAAATAAGAAAGTTAGAACTTTATATGAAATAAAGAAATATTCAGTGGGGTTAGAACAAGATATCGACAAAACTAAGCAAATGTTGAAACATCTCGTTAAAGTACTATATCCGATGTTCGAAATAGAGATAGAAGTAGAGAATGAACTGACAGGAGTAGTTAAAGAAATGAAAAATAGACTTCCTGAAGTGGTACGAAAATTCGGCGAAGAGAATAATTTTTGGGAGAGATCAGTAATTGAAAATTTAACAAAAAATGAAATTAAAATGGAAGTGATAATAACAGCTTTAACTTATGTTGGTTTATAAATTGAGACGCGTGCGTTCGCAAAGTCAGACTAGTTAGACAACTTGATAGTCAGCTTCCCGGCTAGTAAACCAATATTTAATGAATTGGGTAAAGGAAAATGGTAGTTGGAAAACACTGTGTTCATCTCTAACAGAAAAGGAAAATGAGAATCAAGAAATAAGTCCACCACAAAGATGAGTATGTGAAAGAGTTAGTAGATATGTCGGAATGTCCAGGTGCATATCTGAGTAATTTAAAAATAAAAAATGAAGTAAAATATTATGTGTATCAAAAGTCTGATTTATGAAGAACTCAAGCGAGAGAGTGTATTGTCAAACATACAACACTTGTATTTTATTGTGGTAAATGAAGCCATACGTCAATCATAAAAATACATGCGATACCTAGGCCAGTTGAGGTTCTCCCAGAAAACTGTCTAACAGAAATTTAGACAGGAGAAATAAAATTCGTTTAAAAGCAAAATTGAACCATAGAATACGAGAACCAACAATTGTAAAATGAGTTATGAAATGAAGATTGTGAAGGTGAACCATATAAAATGAATGGAAAAATATTTCAGCAAACGGTTGTGCTGGAAGAATATCTCACAGAGTTGAGAGGGTTTGAAGGAGCTTTCGATTATGGGACGGGAAAATTACAAACTCATATATTCTGTAATATGAAACAAACACATTGTCAAAAAAAGGAATCGATTCTTGTGTATAATGTCGAAACAAACAAGTGTAAACTAGGCACTTAAAACTATGAACTTTAAAGAGCTAGTAAGAGAATCTTGCTTGATGAATAACCTAAACCAAATATTTGTGCATTCAAAATGTTTTGTTTTTGTCACCTAATGTGGGTGCAATCATTGGTGACTTTTATAGTTTTCCTGCTCTGTCTTGTGATAGTCGCAGTGTTTTACGCATTTGTATGCTTTGTCGCTAAATTTGTTATGAAAGTAGAAGTAGTTTTTGTTTAGAAAATCATTTCTTGATTCTCTTTCTGGGCTGTTGTTGCGGTAGTTGTTGTATCGGTTTTGGGTAGTTTGACCGGTTTCGGTTGTGATTGTTTGGAGATTGTCTGCGGCTGAAGTTTTGCCTGTTGCCTCCGTCTGATGATTGATTGTCGTTTTGTCTATTCTAATTGTAATATGGCTGGCTTGTGTTGTAGTTGTTTCTGTTGTATACGTATGTAGCTTGGTTTGAATTGAAATTTTGGTTGTTGCATTTTTCTTTTATTTCGGCCAGTTCTACTTTTATTTGCCGGTTTTCGACAATTATTTCGTCGAATTTGCTAACTAGTGTGTTTATTAGTTTGTTTGATATTTTGTTCGGTTCGGTATTTTTGTTGTTTGTCTAGTTGTTGTAGTTTGTTTTATTTCTGTTGTAGTTTTGAGTACTAAAAATTGTAGGGATGATTTCCTAGTTAATTTTGTCAGCTATATCGGCAAGTGTTTCAACATCATTATTACTACTAGCGGCTAGAATGCGTCTGATTTCAGGTGACACCAATTCGTTTGAACCGGAGTTTCTTATGTTTGGTTGTAAATATTCCAGGTTTTGTTTTAATTGTCGTAGAAAATCCGTGGGCTTGTTGAACCCAATTTGAGTATTGTTGAGGCATGATTCGAGCATTTGCCTTCTGTTGACTTTGTTTTTCTTTGTGAGGATGTTGCAGAGTTTTGCGAAAGGGTCGTCGTCTTTTGAGATCTCCTCTAGTTGATCGCCGATTTCGTTTAGTCTGTTGCTAGGGAGTGCTGCTATTATGTTGGAGCATAGAGATTTTGTTGATTTGAATCAAGATACCGTTAAGGTTGGTTTTTTTGCGTCGTTCTGTTATCGTCTGTGATGTGGTTGAGGTATTTGTTTTGGGGTTGATTATTGGATTGATTGTGTGTGTGTTTTCTGTGCTGGTATTCGGGTTGTAATAGTAGCTAGTGTTTTCCGTTGAGTAAGTGTTTTCGTTGTTGCTGGATATCTGGAGAGTGTTTGTTGTGTTTTGTTGATATGATGTCATTGTTTGTTTGTTGATGTTTTTTATTGTTTGTTGTGCTAAAAAGAATTAAGTTTATTCAAACTATATGGTTTACTGTGTTTAGCCAAAAGAGCCACTATTCTTTATACCTCTATATAAGCTATTCTGAAAGCGATAGTGGTGGAAAAAACCGTCGAGTACGAGTGTATTGTTGTGTTTGCTTGAATTCTGACACCAGTTGCAATAAATGAACTTGTTTATTGTGTATTTATTTATTGTGTATTATAGTGTAAAAATTCTGTTAGGACCCAGTCGAGTCTCCTGTAAAAGTACTGTCTCGGGACAGCTGGGGTGAATGTGTGTTATTTGAAATAATGTGATCACCGACGAGTATAAAATAATAAATTAACACGATATGACTAACAAATTTAACTTTTGTACCTTTTATTAATACTAAAAATTAAAGACTTTTATTCACCAAAGGCGTTTTTCAATGATAGACTGGACCAACGTGATTCACGGATTCGGATAATTCACGGAATATTTAGAATATTTGGATTTGTAGAAATCACACAATGGTTTCTTCGGTATTTTTTCGTTGCTTTCGTATTGTTAAGATTTAAATAATTCGCGAAATGTCTTTCCATTTCTATTCTATTATCTCTGTATACTATAGTAAATTATCGCTATAGTTTTTTTTTAACATTTCATTTCCCCGACACTACAGGAACAAAAATCGTCGTAATAAAAAACCTAATTGAGATTTTGTTGTAAACAATTATAACAATAAAAATATTACAATCTTCTACAGTAAGATTATTGATTTGAAATTAACTAATTTAATTTTGAAGAGAAATTTTCAAAAAACTTTTTCTTACCGATGAGGATGAGGGTAGGTGGTCTTGTGGAGTCCTGCGGTGCCCAATCCATCTACTTCGAAATAAGGTATATTCACGATAATCATTTATTATATAGCATTCGTATACACATGTTATGAATTGACACTTATTCATTCATTATTGTAAAAATCTAATGCGCAGTAACAAACCTATGAACCACTTGCATACGTAATTAATTGATATTAACTCACTTGCACAAATTATTAATACAGCAACCTTGTATTACAATAATTTCTTGAAACAATGAAAAAATATATACACTTCTCGTCAACCAAATTAATATATATTCAATATAGTTTCCTTGAATTTCGTATTTATAACATGGAACAGACAACATTAACAATAATTTATTTCAAAAACCACACTACTTTTTATCAATATTATTTAAACACACAAAAATTTTGAAGACTTTTTAAAGTACGAAACCTCGATATTTTCAGAAAAACAGATTTTATTCATCATATATTTCATTTATATTAACATACTAAATTTATTATTTTAAATTTATGAAACATTTTAAATTATACTACTTTAAAAATATGTTTTACACAATTAATCTTTAAAAGTTAGTATTTAATTTTTAAATATAAAAAAAATTAATAATATTAATATTCTTTGGAGATTTTAGTCTTTATGTTAGTTGATATTGTTTTGTGAAAGAAATTTCCTATATTTATTAAGTATTAAAATATTAAAGTATTAAAGTATTAAAATGTAAATTTTATAAGTTGCATTTCAAATTTTGAACACAAGTCTGATGTATAAATTTGAGGAAATTATTAAAGTAATAAAAAGTAATTCCATTTCATAAATTAACTTTAAATAATTATAATTATGTATTATTCAATATTATATATTCTTTTAAAACAATTTAATTATAATATTTCCTTCTATACAATTATTTTACAAAATTTCAATATAATTTTAGATAATTTTTAAAAATTATTGTTTCTTTAAAAAATTTTATTTTATAAATTTAATTTAATGTTCTATTTAATTTATTTGTTTTAATAATTACCATTTAGTTAATATATATTAACAACTAAAATATATTTGATAATTAAGAAATGAATAATGCAAGATTTATGAATAGAATGAAACACGAAATTAGAAGTTTAAAAGAATGTTCAGAAGATATTATGAAAATCAGTGCAACTCCCGAAGAAAACGATATTCGCACATGGAATGCAACAATTGAAGGACCTACTGATACTCCATTTGAAGGAGGTTTGTTTAAATTAAGATTACATTTACCAGAAAATTATCCTTTTCTACCTCCTCGTGTAGAATTTCTTACAAAAATCTTTCATCCAAATATTTATAAAAATAAAGTTTGTTTAGATATTTTGCAAAATATGTGGGTACCAAGTTTAGGCATAAGCACAGTTCTTATATCGCTAATGTCATTGCTATCTGATCCTAATCCTCACAGTCCATTAAATCAGTGAAGCAGCCGTTTTATATATAAATGATATCAATAAATATAATGAAAAAGTCAAAAGCTATGTCAAACAATTTGCATTATAATAAATGTTTTAACTATGAATGTTTTTTGTGTTATAAAAATGATTTATTTATTACAATATTATTTATAATTTATATTTTTGGTATCAGTAATAAATTTTTTAAATAAAAATTGATGGCTTTACCAAAGGTCGGGAAAGGTAATTTGTTATAAATCTGAATTACCAAGTCAATAGTTCAAGAATTTTATTATAACTTTACATCAATCCCAAAATTGTGTGGAGGAAATTAATTTTTGATCCATAGCCATAATGCAAATAAATTAAATAATAAACAAATTCAGATTAAAAGTACGAAATAAATTAAAAAGTTTATTTATACAAAGAATCAAATAATTCTCACAATTCCTTCTGATTAAATTATTACCAGCCAGATAGTTTAGGGACTTTTATGCTATTCAGTTATTTTTTAATTCATTAACAGACATTTGGCAATTATATTCTTTGGTAATTTCAGAAACACATCTTAACAAACATTAATTAATTCAAAACAAAAATAAATTAATTCTTTCTACTTTAAAAGTTCTGACTTTAAAGACTCCAATAAATAAAATTATATAATTCTCCATCTATGTTTTTCTTTAACTCAATATTTTTATGAAATTTATTGCTGAATTAAAATAAGTATGAATTAGAACTCATGTTAAAGATTTATTATGCTGAGAATTATCTATTTGAATTTTTGGTGGAAAGAGTACTCGTATGTTATTGAAGATATTAACAATGTTAAATTGGAGGAAAATGATGAAAAATTGGGATACAATTGTTGGACAATATTGAAAAAGAACACAATCTCAAATGTTGTTTTGGCCACATAATCCCCTTCCAAATTAAGTGATTAAGATATTCACGGTATATCCTTAAGATTTGGATTAGCACAGTCAAGCGTTCAAGTGTTGTGTCATACCTGTTTTTGTAAACAAGTTACAGACATTCGACAGAAAAAATATTCCCTTGCTGAGCTTGTGGTCACCGCCATTCACTATGGTCGGTCTCCTTTATGCATGCACGACAAGCAGAACGGGATCTGGTTATAATCACAACTACCGGTGTACTTCATTTTGTAATAAATTATCAAAAATCTAATATAAAATTGAATATAATAACGTTCGGTTTATATTATAAATCATTACAGAGCAATTTATAAGGTTTTGTTAATTTGCAATTTTGCCTAGGAAGACAGAATTTGTGATAATGTGATAATAAATCCATAATATTTTCAAAATTAACATTTTCGCCCTTAATATTGATTCTATTGCTTTCTGAATTATTTTCTAAAATATATTTTATTACATTTTCAGTGCACTGAACAGTTAATATTTTCACATCTTCCCTAGACCGAATCAAGAAGGATCCAATATGAAAAAACTTGAAAAGTTCTTTATTTGCTTCACTGCTTGGTTCCATGAAAAATGATGTTTTCCAAATTCAGCTGAGGATCACAGATTTCACTATAATCATAATAAATAGTGAAAGATCCTTCTTTATCTAAATTAATATATCATTAGTAAATTGTATTTTAAAATATAAACTAATGGACTAATAAAATATATGCTATTACACTTTGAGAGATTTTGGAGAACAGAACTGTGGAAACCAAAGAAAATTAAAACAAAAAAGACTTATAAAAAGAAGAAAAAAAGAAAAACATTTCGAGAATATTGGCCAAAATCTCTCTCGATATTTTGAGTATTGTTTGAAAGCAAACAACTGAAAATATTGTGTTATGCGCATTAAAGAAACCTTAGTAAAACAATTTAAAAACATTGCTGACATTTTCTCCCTAAAGTTCCGTTCCCGGATCTGTGATTTGTGAATTCACAATCTATGTTTGTATTATTTCGCATATTTTGTTAAAATGCGAGATCTTTGCGAGATCTTTGCCTCATATATCACACATGATACACAAGTCGTTGAAATTGATAACAAAACATGCTTTGATAACAAAATCTAAAAATTCTAATTTATTAATAATTTTTAATTTTTTAATTTTTGTTGAATTCTCAAAGTAAAGTTGTTTAAATATCCTCAGAGAATTTGTCCCGCGGGATTATGGTTTCTCGGACCTACATCTATCTACTGGCAAGAACGCAATGTTTTTTTGATGATTTTGGTAAAGTTTATGAATTCGAAGATGATATTTCTGGTAAGCATTGAAAGATAACTGTTTGAGTCTGTATTTTTTAAAAGCATCCTACGTGTTAGATTTCCTCTTTATTCAATTTCAAATATTTTTCCAATGCTTTCACTAATTCGTCTATCCCGACTTTGATTTGGTTCCAAATTTTATCGGAGAAAAAAGATTTTTTGAATCCGCTTTCAAAATACAAACGAACGATGGGAATTTTTGCCTAATTTTGACAATCTCAATCGAACAAAATATATTGAGACGCATCAACGTAGTTGAAAATTTAGACCTTCGATTAGGATATGTTTAAATAATTCCTTTCGATATAATAGCAAAACTTATTGGATATTGTCATATCCAAAATTGGGAAATCTTTTGGTAGAAATATCCAGTAAAATAATTATTTATATTATCATTTATAGGCTCCTCAAGGGCTTTCACTTTTATTAAAATCTCATTAAAATCTGAAACATAAAATTTAATTTAAAAATTAATAAAACTCGCTTACTTGATAACCAAGAAAAACAAATTCATGAATTGAATGAAAATAACTAATGACAAATCATGAATCATCCATCGACTTACACATTAACCTGTATTATAAAAATTTTTCTTCCATTCAAACAGGTTTACTTGCATCGATTAGTTATGTTGGTGTGTAATTTTGTGCAATATCATCCAATGATATTTAATGGTTATAATGAGTGCATTATATAAATTTAATTTTTATTTTATTTAAATTCACTAATCAAATTGATTTTTCTTTACCAAATACCATATAATTAATATAAAATATATTTAACAAAGAAAAAAAATGAATTTATTTCATCACATATTTCTCAAACATTTATTGTTAAACATCGTCAAAAACTTATAACCTTTTGACCTATATAACAGTATTTCATTAAAATGTTCAAAGACTTTATAACGACATATGCCATTAAATAAACTGAACGTTTATTGACAATAAATATTTTATTTGTAGAAATGGTTTTTATGTTATGATATTATTTCTATTTTAGTTACATTTATCTCATCTATTGACATTAAAACAAAAATGTATATGTTCATCATGATTATAAAGCAGTATATTTAATATGAAAGATTAATTGAAACCATTTCAGTTATTAGATATTAAATACGTTTTTGTAATCAAAAGGTTTAATCAGATTTAATGAGCTTAGAAGTGAAAACAGCTGAGGAGCTATTGAATGAGAATATAAATAATTGTTTTACTGGATATTTCTACCAAAAGATTTCCCGATTTTGGATAAGACAATGGCTGAAACGTTTAGTTATTATATCGAAAGGAATTATTTACACATATCCTAATCGAAGCTCTAAATCTCCAACTATGATGGCGCACCTCAATATACGCTATTCGATTGAGATTGTCAAAATTAGGCAAAAATTCCCTTCGTTTGTTTGTATTTTGAAAGCGGATTCAAATAATCTTTTTTCTCCAATAAAATTTGGAACCAAATCAAAGACAGGGTTAGACGAATTAGTGAGAGCATTGGAAGAAAATATGAAATTTAAAAAAGAGGAAACCCAACTCGTAGGTGGCTCTCAAAGAAATACAGAGTCAAGCGGCTATCTTTCTATGGCTCTACCAGAAATATCATCTTCGAATTCATTAACATTCTCTAAATCATCAGACAAATATTGCGTTCCTGACAATAAAAATATTATTTTTATTGATGGAAAAAATGCATCAGAGAATAGTATGCATAATAATAATTATAATTTTTTTATTATTATATTAATGAAACATTTTTTTCACATTTTTATTAAAAAATCAAGTTTTGAAATATAAAGGTACTTTTGGGCTATCATGTGAATTATATTTCATTTATTAATATTGATAAAATAGTTAAAATCAATAAAATTAATAATCCAATGATTTCCCAGTTAAGTGCTAAATTTTTAAATCCCAATAAATTTAATTTTATTTTTTCTCTATTTATTTTAAAAGTTTTCCATTGATCCTTAATCTTTTATCTGTTCAAGCATTATTAGTACGAGTAAGAACATCCATTGATTATAATTCTTTATTATTATATGTTATCTATGATATTATTTCTATTTTAGTTACATTTATCTCATCTATTAACATTAAAACAAAAATGTATATGTTCATCATGATTATAAAGCAGTATATTTAATATGAAAGATTAATTGAAACGACATTAATTAATTGGAAATCACATCACTTGCAAATTAGCTTGGTAACAGAAAAAATCTGTAAACTTGTAAACATGGCGTATGAATAATATTAATCACCTTTGCAGACCAAAAATTTGTCTATACACAGAAAGTGCTCACAACAGCATTCGATTACCTTTAGCATTTTTAACTTATAAAGTAATGGTGTTTCGAGTGTGCTATTGGGATTTGTACTGGGTATCACAAAGCGCGTACTGTTTATATTATTCAAATCTTAGAGATCCGTAAAAAAGATTTTACACAATTATATATATATATATATATATATATATATATATATATATATATATATATATATATATATATATATATATATATTGTAAATTCACAAATCCCGGAACGGAACTTTAAGGAGATAAGGTCAGCAATGTTCAAAAGACTCAGTTTTTAAAATGTTTTACTAAGGTTTCTTAATGCGCATAACACAATATTTTCAATTATTGGTTTTCAAACAATAGTCAAAGTATCGAGAGAGTTTGGGCCAATATTCTCATAATGTTTTTCTTTTTTTCTTCTGTTTTTAAGTCTTCTTTGTTTTAATTTTCTTTGGTTTCCACAGTTCTGTTCTCCAAAATCTGTCAAAGTGTAACAGCATATATTTTATTAGTCCATTAGTTTATATTTTAAAATACAATTTACTAATGATATATTAATTTAGATAAAGAAGGTTCTTTCACTATTTATTATGATTATAGTGAAATCTGTGATCCTCAGCTGAATTTGGAAAACATCATTTTTCATGGAACCAGCAGTGAAGCAAATAAAGAACTTTTCAAGTTTTTTCATATTGGATCCTTCTTGATTCGGTCTAGGGAAGATGTGAAAATATTAACTGTTCAGTGCACTGAAAATGTAATAAAATATATTTTAGAAAATAATTCAGAAAGCAATAGAATCAATATTAAGGGCGAAAATGTTAATTTTGAAAATATTATGGATTTATTATCACATTATCACAAATTCTGTCTTCCTAGGCAAAATTGCAAATTAACAAAACCTTATAAATTGCTCTGTAATGATTTATAATATAAACCGAACGTTATTATATTCAATTTTATATTAGATTTTTGATAATTTATTACAAAATGAAGTACACCGGTAGTTGTGATTATAACCAGATCCCGTTCTGCTTGTCGTGCATGCATAAAGGAGACCGACCATAGTGAATGGCCGTGACCACAAGCTCAGCAAGGGAATATTTTTTCTGTCGAATGTCTGTAACTTGTTTACAAAAACAGATATGACACAACACTTGAACGCTTGACTGTGCTAATCCAAATCTTAAGGATATACCGTGAATATCTTAATCACTTAATTTGGAAGGGGATTATGTGGCCAAAACAACATTTGAGATTGTGTTCTTTTTCAATATTGTCCAACAATTGTATCCCAATTTTTCACCATTTTCCTCCAATTTAACATTGTTAATATCTTCAATAACATACGAGTACTCTTTCCACCAAAAATTCAAATAGATAATTCTCAGCATAATAAATCTTTAACATGAGTTCTAATTCATACTTATTTTAATTCAGCAATAAATTTCATAAAAATATTGAGTTAAAGAAAAACATAGATGGAGAATTATATAATTTTATTTATTGGAGTCTTTAAAGTCAGAAGTTTTAAAGTAGAAAGAATTAATTTATTTTTGTTTTGAATTAATTAATGTTTGTTAAGATGTGTTTCTGAAATTATCAAAGAATATAATTGCCAAATGTCTGTTAATGAATTAAAAAATAACTGAATAGCATAAAAGTCCCTAAACTATCTGGCTGGTAATAATTTAATCAGAAGGAATTGTGAGAATTATTTGATTTTTTGTATAAATAAACTTTTTAATTTATTTCGTACTTTTAATCTGAATTTGTTTATTATTTAATTTATTTGCATTATGGCTATGGATCAAAAATTAATTTCCTCCACACAATTTTGGGATTGATGTAAAGTTATAATAAAATTCTTGAACTATTGACTTGGTAATTCAGATTTATAACAAATTACCTTTCCCGACCTTTGGTAAAGCCATCAATTTTTATTTAAAAAATTTATTACTGATACCAAAAATATAAATTATAAATAATATTGTAATAAATAAATCATTTTTATAACACAAAAAACATTCATAGTTAAAACATTTATTATAATGCAAATTGTTTGACATAGCTTTTGACTTTTTCATTATATTTATTAATATCATTTATATATAAAACGGCTGCTTCTCGATTTAATGGACTGTGAGGATTAGGATCAGATAGCAATGACATTAGCGATATAAGAACTGTGCTTATGCCTAAACTTGGTACCCACATATTTTGCAAAATATCTAAACAAACTTTATTTTTATAAATATTTGGATGAAAGATTTTTGTAAGAAATTCTACACGAGGAGGTAGAAAAGGATAATTTTCTGGTAAATGTAATCTTAATTTAAACAAACCTCCTTCAAATGGAGTATCAGTAGGTCCTTCAATTGTTGCATTCCATGTGCGAATATCGTTTTCTTCGGAGTTGCACTGATTTTCATAATATCTTCTGAAAATTCTTTTAAACTTCTAATTTCGTGTTTCATTCTATTCATAAATCTTGCATTATTCATTTCTTAATTATCAAATATATTTTAGTTGTTAATATATATTAACTAAATGGTAATTATTAAAACAAATAAATTAAATAGAACATTAAATTAAATTTATAAAATAAAATTTTTTAAAGAAACAATAATTTTTAAAAATTATCTAAAATTATATTGAAATTTTGTAAAATAATTGTATAGAAGGAAATATTATAATTAAATTGTTTTAAAAGAATATATAATACTGAATAATACATAATTATAATTATTTAAAGTTGATTTAAATTTATGTGGTAAATTAAATATGAAATGGAATTACTTTTTATTACTTTAATAATTTCCTCAAATTTATACATCAGACTTGTGTTCAAAATTTAAAATGCAACTTATAAAATTTACATTTTAATACTTTAATACATTTTTTAATACATTTTAATACTTTAACACATATTTCAACATTAATTTTACGTTGTGGACGTTCAGTCTATTGAACAACATATTGAGTTAGCTTTAGAATGATACCTATATTATATAGTTTTTAAAATGTTGAAGGTTTTTCACCAATTGAAGGTTAAGGATACACCTAAAACCTTCAACGGTATGAACATTAGATAGAGCTCCTCAAAACCTTTTGAATGATACCCATGAAGTTTGACATCATTTGACCCTTTTAAAATTTGAATTTAAAATTTAAATTTGAAATGAGTCACCCTTAATGAGTAACCCTGATGAGTCATGCGTGATGAGTCATTTGAATTAGTCATGTGTGATGAATCATCGATGACGTCATTTATGACTCACCAAGGGGGCGTTTATGGGTCATTTCCTTTGTTCTGAATCATCAATGAGTCATATGTCTTTGTTTAACGATGAGTCATGCAACGCACTTGTACCTACTAATATTACATTTGGAACGAGCAGCACCCAAATATTTACCCTTTTCATGATCATGATCTTTAACTGGGTTTTCTAATAGTTTATTGCACATGTAACAAATGGTTGAAGAAATAAAGGATCTTTTCTGGTCAGAAGAAAGAAATTCCATTTTCTTTTTGAAATTATTTAAGAAGTAAGGTAAATCTATTTTTTCACCAATGTCATTTATTTCAGTCAAAAGCTGTTCTATACAGTTTAAACAATAAATACTCTTCTATATCTTTTCACCAGTAAAATTATTAATTAATAATAGTCCGGTTGATATCCGCAAGTGAAGCTGAAAATATTTATCGTCCTTAGGTAAAACAGCCTCAAAATCAGTATATACAACAAAAAGAGGAGTCACAATCTTAGACCAATCTTTAAATATCAAGTTCTTATCGGAATGTAAACTATACAAAGTTGTACCTAGTTGGTTTTTCTCACATAATGCCTGATGTTTCTTAAAAGCTTCAATCCATTCAAGCATCGTTCACACCAAATACTCTGAATTCTAATATTTGAAACAGTATTACAATTCAATAGCCTATCAAGATTAGTAACTGATATGTAATGAAAAGAGTCACTTTTCTTCAACAATATTAAATTAATAAGGAATTCCAGCTACAACTTTAGACATATGTATGACATCTACATAAGGATGTTTCAATACTTCCGTATCATTAACATCTATTAAGTCAAATTCATCATATGAAAGAACATTAATCGCATATCCAGGATTTTTAGCCTCAAATTTTGGGATAATACACAATTTCATTGGCAAATCAGAAGAATCAAAGGCAAGATCAAATGGATTATAGCTAGATACTCTATTTCTGGTCTATCTACTAACCTCATCATTTTTTATAATAGACAAAATACTATAGATGAAACACATATTGTCAGTGTTTTTCACATTAACCGTACAATGTTTGAAGGATAATTTTGGAGGAGTATCAATACGTCCGTGACCACTCAACCTACTTATTTGTGAATATTTTGTCAATTTAAAACTAATTTCCTTAATTTTATTTATTGACCAGTTGCTAACATTTTCGCAGACTTGAGTTATATTTTCATTCAAAAGAGCAATACTGTCATCTAAAAAAGTATCACTCATGGGTTTCGCCGAATTAGATATTATAAAAGACTGAAATTGTCTATCTTTTTCAAATATCAATGCAGATTTGAATTTTAACATATCCCATTTCGGATATAACAGAATTTAATTTAGTTAATAATGGTGCAGGAATAATTAATTTATTTAAATTTAAAGAAACCTTTTTAACAATAGCGAGTGCCTTATTCAAATTAAATTTAATTAGAGGTTCATTAGAACCACCATATTGAACAATATTTTCGTCATTTGATGAATGAACATCTTCATCATCGGAAATTAGGATTAGTTTCGCCCCTTTGTCTCTTTTCTTTTTGTCCGATTGGGATTTAGGTGTAACCATATATAAGCATAATTTAATTATCTACAAAATGGCGCAATTACAAATTTAGTTTGTGGCTTTGTGTGTAATACACACATGTTTTTACGATAAATTTGTATTTTTGGCGCGGTTAACGTAATTTTCTTAGATTTTTATTCATATATTATAGAGATCAAATTTAATTTTCTATAAAATAGCTTGATTAAAAATTAAGTATCTTGTTTTGTGTGTAATACATACATGTTTTTACGATAAATTTGTATTTTTATGTAGTTAATGTAATTTTCTTGGAATTTTATTTATATATTATATAGATAAAATTTATTTTCTATAAAATGGATTGATTAGAAATGATGTCTCGTATGTTGTGTGTAATACACACATGTTTCCTTCAATTTTTTTTGTATTTTCATCTAGTAAAAATAATAATTATCTTGAGTTTTTATTGTGTCAATGTATATTCTAGAGTTAAAAATGTTGTATTAGTTTATTACTTTGTTGCAATATTTTTATAATCTTGTAACAATTTGCTTAAATATTTTACATCTGTTGAAATATTTCCGACATACTTTGTTGTAATTTACTGAAAGACTTCACAATTTATTACAATATTCTTTTTAATTTGTTGCCCGTCTTCGAAATAATGTATTGATTTGTCGCAATTAACATCATTATTTTATTACTTTGTTGCAATATTTTTATTATTTTGTTGAAATTTTCTGAAATATGTTACTACTTTGTTGTAATATTTTATAATCTTGTTACAATTTGCTTAAATATTTTACAACTGTTGAAAATTTATCCGAAATATGTTATTACTTTGTTACAATTTTATGAAAAATGTTATTACTTTGTTGATTCATCACATTATTTTATTACTTTGTTTCAATATCATTTTAATCTTGTTACAATTTGTTTAAATATTTTATAACTTTGTTGCGATTTGATAAAATCATTTATTAATTCTTATCATTTACTTAAATATTTTATTATTTTGTAACGATATGATAAATATTTCATAACTTTATGTAAATTTACTGAAATATGTTATTCATTTGTTGTAATTTAATGAAAGGTTTCACAACTTAATGCAATATTTTATTAATTTGTTGCCTTTCATCGAAATAATGTATTACTTTATTTACAATTACTTAAACTATTTTATTACTTGGTTGTAATATTTTTTATTATTTTTTTATTAGATAAATATTTTAGAAATTGGTTTAAGTTTACCGAAATATTTTAATACTATGTTACAATTTGATGAAAAATGTATTTAGTTGTTGTAATTCGCTTCATTATATTATTACTTTATTTCAATATTTTTATAATCTTGTTACAATTTGATAAATATTTTACAACTTTGTTGAAATTTTCTGAAATATGTTATTTGTTGCAATTTGATGAAAATGAATTGATAATAATTTGTGTATGTCGTTTTGAATATTCTACACACACACACACACATGTTTTATCAATTTACCAAAGTTTTAAAGAATTTTGTAGTATAATGATGAATAGATAGAATTTAATTCTCTATAAATTAGTCTAAATATAAATTTATTTGCACACTTGTTTTAATTATTGAATTTTTCTCTATTTTGGTGTTTTGTTGATAAATACAATAATGAATAGTTATAATTTTCTAGAAGATTTGTCCATCAAATATCTAATGTATTCTGTATGTCATATATTTTGTTTTAATTATTGAATTTTTAATTTAATAATTTTAGTTTCATTATGTCTTTGTCAAATAAGTTAACTTTAGCGTCAAAATAAGTTTTTAAAAATATATAAATTTAAAAATATCTCGACGTAATATTTTTTTTCTACCCCTTCCTTGATTTTGATTGGTCAGAATTTGTTCGTGTTTATTTTCTTCAGTCTATAAACAATAATCTATCATTAGTCACATTTAACAAATAGTTAACCTTTAAAAATGAATTCTTTAATAAAAATTCAGGAAAAATTCAGAAATTTGGTAAATTTTAATTTTTTGATTAATTAAATTATTAAATTTAGATAATATTAATAAAGACAATTTGAAATCGAAGATTAAAGGAAATTTGAAAAGAAAAAGTAAACATAATTTTTAATTTATTGATTTAATTAATTAATAATTTAGGTAATACGAATAAAGAGAAAAATTATGACAATATGTCAATAAATTGAAACGAAAATTTACAATGTAAATATTGATTACTTTTTATGAATTAAAGGAAATTTAATATAACTTATTATTTAAGTAAATGTTAATATTTTTAATTTAGCAAATATTTATAGTGATAATTTTTGTAAATATTTCTTGTAATAAATAATAATAATTTGAAAATTTTTGCGTAAACATTAATTTAAGCAGATTTCATTAATAATAATAATAATAATAATAATAATAATAATAATAATAATAATAATAATAATAATAATAATAATAATAATAATAATAATAATAATAATAATAATAATAATAATAATAATGATATTAATAATAATAATAATATTTTGTGTAATAATTACAATTATATATCGAATTTCTTTTATTTTATGATATTTAACAACTTTTGAATAATTTTAATGGTATTTTATAATTAAGGTAATCTTTACCCGAATTATTGTCAATGTAAAGTTCATTATGGCCGCAATTGCAATAAAATAATGAAAAAATACTATCAACATGTGAATAAACAAGTCACCTTCTTTATATGTCCCAAAATATAACTTTTTCTGACTTTTTTAGTCAACACTGTGCACATTTAAATTAATTTTCTTTTACAAAGAAGAATCTTTTTGCATCTATTTATCTAAATAAAAGACGAATTGTTATTGTTTGTCCACAACCAACGAAACTATTCGTAATTTCCGATGATGAAGATGTTAATTCATCAAATAACGAAAATATTGTTCAATGTGGTGGTTCTAATGAACCTTTAATTAAATTTAATTTGAATAAGGCACTCGCTATTGTTAAAAAGGTTTCTTTAACCGCGCCAAAAATACAAATTTATCGTAAAAACATGTGTGTATTACACACAAAGCCACAAACTAAATTTGTAATTGCGCCATTTTGTAGATAATTAAATTATGCTTATATATGGTTACACCTAAATCCCAATCGGACAAAAAGAAAAGAGACAAAGGGGCGAAACTAATCCTAATTTCCGATGATGAAGATGTTCATTCATCAAATGACGAAAATATTGTTCAATATGGTGGTTCTAATGAACCTCTAATTAAATTTAATTTGAATAAGGCACTCGCTATTGTTAAAAAGGTTTCTTTAAATTTAAATAAATTAATTATTCCTGCACCATTATTAACTAAATTAAATTCTGTTATATCCGAAATGGGATATGTTAAAATTCAAATCTGCATTGATATTTGAAAAAGATAGACAATTTCAGTCTTTTATAATATCTAATTCGGCGAAACCCATGAGTGATACTTTTTTAGATGACAGTATTGCTCTTTTGAATGAAAATATAACTCAAGTCTGCGAAAATGTTAGCAACTGGTCAATAAATAAAATTAAGGAAATTAGTTTTAAATTGACAAAATATTCACAAATAAGTAGGTTGAGTGGTCACGGACGTATTGATACTCCTCCAAAATTATCCTTCAAACATTGTACGGTTAATGTGAAAAACACTGACAATATGTGTTTCATCTATAGTATTTTGTCTATTATAAAAAATGATGAGGTTAGTAGATAGACCAGAAATAGAGTATCTAGCTATAATCCATTTGATCTTGCCTTTGATTCTTCTGATTTGCCAATGAAATTGTGTATTATCCCAAAATTTGAGGCTAAAAATCCTGGATATGCGATTAATGTTCTTTTATATGATGAATTTGACTTAATAGATGTTAATGATACGGAAGTATTGAAACATCCTTTTTGGGATAGGAAAATTCGCATTTCTTCTAAAGTGGAATAAAAATTGGCTTCGACAAAATCGAACAAATTATTTCCCTGTTCTTCTGAAATAATTTGTTTTCTGCCACCTCTTTTCGCTTTGCTAACTGCCCCATATTTTTTATATTTATAAATGATTGCTTTAACTGAAGATTTGGTCATTCCTAGTAATCTTCCAAATTCTTGGTAATTGTCCCCATTTTCAAAGGCATTAATAAGCCGAATTTTGTCATTTTCTGTATATCTATGAAAATATTAATTTATTAAAATAATTTATTTAAATTTACGATTTGCGAATTTCTTTCTGTAAATCAAAAGATCTCGAAGAACCTTCAATATTTGAAATGCTGCCTTCACACATACTATAAAATATTTTAATGTTTTGTAATTTAATGAATAAAACTTACATTGTATTTTCGTCTTTTTCTCTAAAGCTCAAGGTAGAGCTGTCGAAATCTAAATTAAAAGTATTTTCTTGAATTTTTTAATAATTTTAAAATAATTATATTTTAACAATATGTTAACAATATGTCAACAGTTATTTATTTCGGAACAAAAACCAATATAAGAATTTTGCATGCATTTTTCATTATGTGTTTTGTGTTGGTGTGTTCAGTTATTTTTTTCTCACCTTCACAAATTCTATAATATAGCTATTAAATTTCGGAACAATAAATTTCTACACGCAGGTAAGTTTGTGTGTTCCTATACTATAAATTTATTGATTTTTTTTTAGATTATAGAAGTTATTAAATTTCGGAATTAGGTGTAGTACTTGGTATCTGGTTGATAGAGTTTAGTAGTAGATGTTGACTAGAAGATAGTGCATGTGATGAAGAATATTTTGTATTTAATTGCTATTATTTTAATGTGTTGCTAGTTGATTGTTGGTAAGTATTTGTAATTGTAAGTACTTGACTGATAGTGTTTGGTATCTTGTTGTAAGTACTTCGTAAGTTACTGGTAGATGATACTAAGTTGTTGATATCTTGTACTTGGTAGTTGGTACGATGTTCTTAACTGATTGTTATTATATAGTTGTAGGTTGATATTTGTTAATTTCTCGATGGGTTTTAATGGTCGTTGGTATTATCTAGTTAATGGGTAAGTGGGGGTTGAGTGTTACCAATACCCTTAGGACCAGTACCTTTACGACTAATACCATTACGACCAGTACCTTTATGGTCAATACCCTTATGACCAGTACCCTCAGGAGGTCAAAACATCCTGTCGAATAAACTCCGAGTATATATAATAATAAAACGAATCAACAATAACTATTCATTTTATGCAATTTTTACATTGCAATAAGTAAGTAGTAATCAATAAAATGAAGAATGTTTTGTAAATTAGAATTAGAATTCGATAGTCTTTCATTGTAATTTTATCTTCAATTCCGCGTGGTGTTGAGTTGACAATTATTTATTTTTGATGAAAATCATCAGTTTTGTTAAATTTAGACATTTAGAAAGGGTTTTTCTACTGATTGTAATTAAAATATATTTTTGAAGACTAATAAAAAAAATTAATTTAAAAAGCATTTCATAAAATACAATGAAGAATATTTAGTTGGTTGTAAGTAGTTAGTTGTAAGTATCTAATTGTTTGAGAGTTATTTAGTACATGGTATCATGTTGTAAGTATTTGGTACTTATTTGTTAGCACCTAGTTAAAAGTATTTAGTAGCTGGTTGTTGGTAACTGGCTGTTAAATAATAATAATAATAATAATAATAATAATAATAATAATAATAATAATAATAATAATAATTATTATTATTATTATTATTATTATTATTATTATTATTATTATTATTATTCCAATAAAATTTTCATTTGACTTTGAAAAATATTTCATTGAAATTTGTATTTAAAATTACCCTAAAAAAATATTTCATAAAAATTAACTTTGAAAATTAATCCATTAAAATTTTCATTAAAAATTATTTCATAAAATTTTCATTTTAAATTTTTATTTCTCAAACACTGACTATTATTCTAACTTTTTGTTAATAAATTTTAGAATCTTAATTTAATTTACTTATTACATTATTTTAATTTACTTATTTAAAAATTATTACTTTAATTTACTTATTTAACTTTAATTTAAATTTTTGAACCTATAATTTACTTAATTATTCTTAATTTACCTATTTATCCTTGTATTACTTAATTTAACATTTACACCATAATTTAGTTTACAACTAAATATAACCATTAATTTCATATTTAACCAATAATTTCATGTGGTCATTGATTAATTGACAATGATTTGCATCTGAAATTACCATTGAAAAATAATACGTAAAAATTTCCATCTAAAAATAACATTGAAAAATATTTCATTAAAATTTTCATTAAAAATTAACATTGAAAACTATTTCATAAAAATTTCTATTAAAAATTATCTTAAAAAAATATTCGTTAAAAATTTTCATTTAAAATTTTCAATTCTCAATCACCGACTATTATTCTAACTTTTGTTAATAAATTTAAAAATCTTAATTTAATTTACTTATTACATTATTTTAATTTACTTATTTAAAAATTATTACTTTAATTTACTTATTTAACTTTAATTTAAAATTTTTGACCATAGATTACTTAATTTTAAATTTTGAACCTTAATTAACTTTAATTTAATTTTTTAGAACCTTAATTTAGTTTTTTGAGCCCATTCATTACTTTAATTTTAAATTTTAGACCTTGATTTACTTTAATTTAAAGTTTTGGACCTTAATCTACTTATTTGAGCTCTTAATTAACTTTAATTTTAAAATTTGGACCATTATTTACTTTAATTTAAAAAATTGGACTTAATTAACTCATTTGAACCCATTGATTACTTTAATTCAATTATTAGACCCATAATTTACTTTAATTTTTAATTTTGAACCTTAATTTACTTAATTAACCCATAATTTACTTTAATTTAAAATTTTAGACCGTAATTTACTAATTTGAACCTTAATTTACTTTAATTTAATTATTTGGACCATAATTACTTTAATTTAAAATTTGAACCTTAATTAACTTTAATTTAATTTTTTTAGAACCTTAATTTACTATAATTCAAAATTTTAGACCATTGATCACTTTAATTTAAAAATTTAGAACTATATTAACTCATTATAACCCATTGATTACTTTAATTCAAATATTAATCCCATTATTTAATGAAATTCAAAAATCTGAGCCCATAATTTACTGTAATTCAAAAATTTGGACCATTATTTACCTATTTATCCTTTATTTACCACGATTTTTTAGTGTAGACCGCCTTTTTTGTATTGAAAATCCCAGGACCAAGGAGACCCACCCTAATTAACTTGGAAAAATCCATGCTTTTTAGTGTAAACCCCTTTTTGTATAGAAAATATCCTGAGACCTTAAATTACCATGCTTTTTTATCGAGGACCACCTTTTCCTATTGAAAACTACCCTTTTTGTATTGATAATCCCAGGACCAAGGAGACCCACCTTAATTTACTTGGAAAAATTCTTGCTTTTTTAGTGTAGACCCATTTTTGTATTGAAAATCCCAGGACCAAGGAGACCCCCTCACTATAGTCTGAATAATCCTTGGCTTTTTTAGTGAGGACCGCCTTTTTGTATTGAAAACTACCTTTTTGTATTGAAAATCCCAGGACCAAGGAAACCCCCTCACTATAGTCAGAAAAAAATTTATGTGCATTGAAAAAAAGATTTTGTCTTGAAAATCCCAGAAAACAAAAAATGTAAGTTGCAACAATTATGTAATCAAAAGTTGGAACAATTTTACCCCCCGGGGGCGTATTTGTTCTGGTAGGCTACTAACTACCTACTAACATGGCTAGTGATAAAAATGATCATGGGAATGATTCTGATAAGCAAATTGAACCAATAGAATTCACAGTCAAACTTAGTGTTCAGGACTTGTTTTTGGGTAAAATATTGGTAATCATTTTCAATAAAATGATTCTTACGTTGAACCCTACTGGTTTCACTGAAAAGTATCCAAAGATATAAAAGAAAGTTTTCATAATATGATAAAGGATTATCTTGAAGTTAGTATTATTAAAATAAGTAACTCATCATAAAACCTTTCAATTACAGATGTAAAGAAAAAATCTAGTGAATGGCGGTGGCTTAGAAGGCACTTATTATCAACCTTTACCTAATAATATCCAATAAATAAATCCAATGTTGAGACATTCTTTGCTGCTTCACTGGCGTCGAATAAGTTGTCTGGTGATTAATACACCAAACACCACTGAGATACATTCTCTATAGTGGTGGTTGGCGTGTAGAACAATTTCTCTCACCAATTTACTGTACTGTATTAATCAATTTATATTTATCATTTACTGAATTGCTTTGGAATGTTTTTTGGAAATTTATTTTAGCCATTTTAGGTAAGATATTTAATTTTAAGTACAGTTTAAGTCTTGAATTTTGATCCATATAGATATGCGATCATTATTCAAGTTCTTAAATTTTACTTTTACTCAACATTATAATTATAAATTATTTTTAATTAATTTTCAGGGATTTTTGATATTTTATAACAAGTATTTTGGAATATTTTCGAAAAAAATGTGAGTTAGATATGTTTTTAATTATAATTAAATAAATGAATTACCAAAAATATTTACTTTTATAAAACATTTTGGGAAAAATCCCCGAATAATAAAAATAAAATAATTTTTGTAATTTTTTTTTCTGAGCTCAAAATGAGGAGCTTCTTTCAGGAAAGTAAATATGGATTGAAAAGACATTGAACAAAATTCATCTGCTCTTGAAATTTCATTAAAAATATATTTTTAAAAATTTTCAGCGATCTTTTTTTATCCAAAAATTGTCTAAAATAGAATTATTATAGAAATGTATCTCAGCGGTGCATTTCGATGAATCAAAAGTTTGTATGTGTTTTTTAGTATGTTTTGTGTTTGTGTGCAGTTTTTAATTTTTCTTCCACTTTTCAGATTTCTATAATATAGGATGTATCTGACTGCACTCTAAATGAGAACATCAACGTGAAATCAGAGTAAGTATGGATGTTTCTATAATGTAAGATTATTGATTGTTTTGTTATATTATAAGAAATGCATCTGAGTGGCGTTTGGTGTATTTCCTATTCAATCATCAGACAATTTATGTGACACCACTGAAGCAGCAAAGAATGTCTTAACGTTGGATTCATTTATTGGATATTATTAGGTAAAGGTTGATAATAAGTGCCTTCTAAACCACCGTCATTCAAAAAATAAATAAAATAATAAAAATGAAAATAAATCAATGATGAATAACAAATTAAATGTTTAATCTAAAATGGTGAAGAATTGAGAATAAAAATTAAAAACAAATTATATTAAAATTAAAACAAAAAATAATTGCAATATTGTCAGATAAAATGAAAAAAGATAAATTTTAGGTGGCTGTCGTATAAATATTGTATTTGATTATCAATTACTTCTATTCTTTTCCTAGACATACATTAATTAAGTATTTATTTATTTTATAATATTTATTTAATTTAAATGTATTTTATTTTTTATTTGTCCAACGGATGTTTTTTTATTTTTATAGAAATCAAATTAGTGCGTTCCCATGACAACATTAAAATTGAACTTCTAAAATTTTTAGACAAAAGTCGTAATTTGTAGAAATTAAGCATTGCTCTTAAATGACTGAAACTGAACTTAAAATTAACTGAAGCTTAAAATATATTAAAAAATATTTTCAGGCAAGTAGAAATATAAGTGACAAATGGTTAGTGACAAACTGTAAGACTGATAACTTTTATATTTTTTATCAATTTCTGTCTTTAAACGAGTATTCAACAATAAACCCTCGGCAAAAAAACGGCACGAACAATTAATGTGCAGATAAATCAATCGAATCGTGAATACAGTATTTATAACTAGAATCTAAAAGAGGCATAGTGATTAAAAAAAGATATACGGAATAGCTGGAGATATTTCCATTTTTTATCTTCGCTTTTATTGTTCGCGTCTTTATTGGAGTAAACCCTTTAAAAGCGTTATATATATTATTATACATATGTCTTTATTGAAGGACGGTTAGCATATCTGGGTTAATACTTGTTTCTATAAATTTATTTTATTACCTTTCAAGTAATAAATAATTTAAAGAAAAATGAAATCGTTATATATTTAACATTAAAACAAAGATGTCATTATCTAAAATAAATGAAGAATTTTACATTATTAAAAAGTATTTCACAAAACAGATTTTTATATTTTGTTGAATTTTGTACTGAAATGGATTTTAATTTTTAATTAGACATTTGTAAGGAATAACCAATTTGCACCGCCTTCCGGGAATGTCATTTTTGTGATAATAACTTAATAAATCTCTTAAAGAATTGAACATAATTTCTTGGTCTTGGATTTGGATGCAACTGTTATTTTGATTAGTGTTAAGAACGTACTTTAGAACTGAATCCGTACATTGTACTGTTAATACTTGTCTTTCCTTTTCTTGCCTGACGAGATAAGCACCAACACAAATGTTTTTTTGCATTTCTTGAAAAGCTTCAGGACTTGTTCCTTTGAATATAACGTCATCCAAATTGAAATGATAGTCATCGTAATATATGGTTAAATTATTACCAATATTTTTATTATCTTGTCTTGTATCTTGAAGCAATGCATCTTTGTAATCAAAGTATACCTCTCGCAAAATACAACCTTCTGAGTCTGTTTTATAATTTCTTTCTGCAACATCATAATTCAAAGATTCATTACTGGAAATGCAATAGTCATATTCATTTGGATTGATACTACTTTCCGGTAACTCTATTTGATTAAAACGAAACAAATTTTCTTTGCTTTTTCTAATACTAACTTCAAATAATTTGACAATAAATTCCATTTCCGGTTCAGTGGTAGTTCCAAATACTAAATGGACAACTGAACTCGTTTGCAAACTTGGAAGAATGGCAATAACATAAAGCGGAAATTTTGTTCGGCCTGTTATAATTTCGATTTTTGAATATTCTGCTAAATTGGCTACCATTTTGGGTTTGATCGCGTTGGCATTAGAATATATATAAATTGATCCTTTATACAATTTAAAGAAAATTTCGATCCATTTTTTCTTACCCATATATGAGGATTTCTGAAACAAAGATCCAGTATGTTCTATGTCGCTATTTTCCATTATTCTATTGGCTTATAATTCTTTCGTTGTTATAGAGTGATTTTTATTCATTTAAACAAAATTCTTAAAATAATGTAATTGAGTTCTTTTATGTGCAGTGAAGCGAAAAGCATTATATTTCTGTCAGATTTTATTATCAATTGCTTTACAATATAATATAATATCATTATAATTAATTTTTTAGATGTTAGCTTCAAATTTCTTACTCTCTTGTATTTTTATAAGAACTTTTATTTCTTCCAATTTCACCAATGATTATTTTTTCCATTGAATTTATTAAAAAGAGAGTTTGAAGATTATAAATCAGTAATATATCGAATTTTCACTTGAAAAAGCCAGTGCCGAAAATTCGTGAGTATCAACAAACATCGATATATTACTGATTTATAGTCTTCAAGCTCTCTTTTTAATAAATTCTCTTGTATTTATCTTGAGTTCAACCAAAATAGACCTACCAATCTAGCACGCAGGAATTCTATACCTGCTGGTGAGGGAACACATAATTCGCAACTTTTTATAATTTGTAACCAGAATAGTGCTTCCCAGCTTTTCCAGCTTTTTCACTTTTTCATATAAATGTTCAAATTATATCTCTTAATTATTCTCAGGCTAGATTTGAAAACCTTTGAAATTTGATTAAAAAATGAATTTTAATAACAACTCTTCTTATGAACATCGGTCTAAATACCCTTCCACCACAAGGAACAGGTACATGCTAGCCATCAAGTGCAGTTACTTTTGAAGAGGATCTTTACTCTGATTATTAATTATTGGTATTTATCATTGATTATTGGTTATTGATTTTAAAGTACAAATTTTGACTATAGTCAGAGGCATCTTTTTAACTATAAGAAAATGGCAATATTGATTTGAAAGTGCTAAATTGTGGAAAAATTGCGCTGATGAAGAGAATTTTTGATTTAGGATTCGTCGCACTACAGAAAACATGGTAGTAAAATAGTAGATTAGTCACCGCTGGATCAAGTACCCTCCTGTGAGTAAGACTTTTTTTCTAAAATTCCTAGTATT
The DNA here is from genome assembly GCA_959609185.1 of Schmidtea polychroa. NCBI lineage: Eukaryota > Metazoa > Platyhelminthes > Tricladida > Dugesiidae > Schmidtea > Schmidtea polychroa. The sequence goes on along the minus strand of CAUHTR010000581.1, from coordinate 76,918 downwards.
TTTATATATGTCAAATAAAATTTTATTATTTTTCGGGATTTTTAAGCTATTGTTACAAATTTTTTCATGGAGGTTATGAGGAAGTTTTATGATGAAGAAATTTTTAAATTGAAAATTTTAAAAATTAAATTTTAGATTAATTTTTAAAAAAAAATAAGAAGATATTTTAATTAAAAATATCTTCGTAAAAAATTTGTTTAAATAAGAAAGTTTAAAGAAGATATAATTTAATTTGATACTGATATTTACTGAAATAAAATTTATGGAAACAAAAACTGATTTTAATGTTTTACAGGATGGACCTCCTAATATGGTGGCAGCGGTAAACACTGACGCAATCACCGAAAGATTGCTACCAAAGGTATTCTGCCAAGGTGACGACTTGGAAAAGTTCATTAAAAGATGCGAAATTTATTTCGACGCCAAGGGAATCACGCAGAAGAAAGATCAGGAAAGATTAACATCTTGCATGATTGATGAGGACCTCCGGGAAGTGTATGCCAAAACACTGAAAAAAACCGAAGGATTCCAGGCTAAGTTGCGATTAGCATTCGATCGCGAAAGAGATGTTTTAAAGGATCTACAAAACTTGTTGAATTACAAGCGGAAGGGTGAAGAAATAGAAACGTATTTTAAAAAGGTGGAGGACCTTGTTGATAGATTGTTTGAAAATAAAGAATTTACCAAAGAGAAATTAACAGCAAGGATGTTAATAGTATGTGCGGAGAATAAAGAAGTTGAGAAAGAAGTGATACTACGGAAGATAAAAAGCACAGAAGAAATAAAGGAAACACTAATTCTGATGGACAAAGTAGACAAGCAAAGAGATCAGATAAACAGTATGAAAAGTTACGCCAGAGTGGTCTATCAGGAACCACAGAGAAGAGTACAATACAAGAAGAAAGAACAGAGAGAAGAAAGTATCCGAAGAGAAATGCCAGAATGCTGGTTATGCCACAAAATAGGACACACGAAAATTGATTGTCCAATAAAAGGTAAAATAGAATGCTGGACATGTCATAGAAGCGGACATATAAGTAAAAACTGTCCAGATAAAAAAGCTCCAAGATGTTTTGGGTGTGGGAAAGAAGGTTATATAAGAAGATTGTGTCAGGAAATACGTTGTGAAAGATGTAGCAGAAATGGTCATAGATCCGAGGAGTGTTATACAAAGATGAGGTACGGGAGAGCGACGGAGAGACAAAGATTCACGGGAAACAGATATTGTCGGATAAATGGTATCGAGGAAGAAGAAGAAAGGGAATCGTGTGTAGCGACAAATGAAGATAATTTTAGGAAGACGTACCCAAACAACAGGGCTCCACCAGTAGAGGAGTTGGTTGGAGCCATATTCTAACAGAAAATTTGTTTGGGATATCCTCAAGGGGCAGAAAAGTGGGAGAATGTTGGAAGGGTAAGCGAGAAAGTATACAGGTTCCTAAAGAGAGAAATGTTTGAAGAGGAAGTGGAAAGAATTGGAACCATTGAAACGGAGCAGGTTGTTGAAATTTTGTATAACAAAATGCAAGGAAGGCCTAGTATAACAGTAAGGATGAATGGGGAAAATTTCGACTGTTTATTAGACACGGGTGCAAGAATCAATGTAATGAGTGTGAACTGTTTTAACAAGCTACGAGGACAACAATTGACGAAAAGTGACGATAAGTAACGATGCGCAAACGAGAGTACGATCGAGACAATAGGAAAAACGAAGGTGCAAGTAACCATTGGAAATGTTTCGAAGGAAGTTATATTCATTGTGGCGGAGAAAGTAACACCAGATATGATTGGAGGAATCGAATTACAAGAAACATTTGGATTTAGACTGTTAAAAATTAAAGATATCGAGGCTAGTGAAAAAGACAAGAACTATATTTGTAATATTGAAGCAAAATTTGGCAGAAAAATAAAGGATGAAGAACGATTGATGCGAGCGTTGAAACAGTTAAAGATCAATGAAGATAGCAAATTAAAGGAAATTATAACAAACAGTGGAAACGTGTTTATGGCAGATAAATGGGATGTGGATCGCACACATTTGGTAAAACACAAGATAGTTACAAGAGGTGAGCCGATAAACATAAAACCATATCGCCAACCACTAAATTTGGAATCAAAGATTGAAGAAGCAATACAAAATTTGTACGAAAATGGAATTATACGGAAATGTAACTCTCCATGGAATACACCGCTAATATGTGTATGGAAAAATGAGAAAAAGGATATTAGACTATGCTTGGACTTTAGACAGCTGAACGCGGTAACAGAGAGGCAGGCATTTCCAATGCCAAACATAGACGAGATGTTGGATTTGTTTGGAGGATCCGTCTTTTTCAGCTCAATCGATCTAGGTAATGCATATTACCAAGTGGAACTAGAAGAAGAATCACAGGAGAAAACAGCTTTCTCAACAAAGAACGGACAATATTGTTTCAACAGAATGCCGTTTGGAATTGCAGCAGCACCAGGTACGTTCCAAGAAATGATGACAAAAGTATTAGGCAAAATAAAGGGAGCAATGGTGTATTTGGACGACATCTTAATTTATTCAAGCAGTAAAGAGAAACACTATACAATACTCGGAGAAGTGTTAAAGGCGATTGAGGAAGCAGGCCTAAGGATTAATCCAGAAAAATGCCAAATAATAAAGGAAGAAATCAGATTCTTAGGACACATAATCAGCAAGGAAGGAGTACAGACAGACCCATCTAAAATTCAGGCCATACAGAATTTTGGGAAGCCTAATTGCGTAAAGAAACTCTGAAGCTTTTTAGGTATTTGCAATTATTATAGAAGATTCATCAGTGATTATGCAAAGAAGGCAAGGATGTTAGAACAATTATGTAGCGGACCAAGTAACAAAAAATTAGAATGGAGTGAAGGAACGAATAGCGTGTTTGAGGGATTGAAATTAGCACTCACGACGGCGCCAATCTTATGTTTTCCGGATCTGAAAAAGGAGTTCATTTTAGATACCGACGCTAGTTTCGATACCATTGGAGCAGTACTTTCACAAAGAGATAAAGATGGAAAGGAAAGAGTAATTGCGTATGGATCACACTCGATGACGAGCCACGAGAAAGGATATTGTATTACAAGAAAGGAACTATTGGCGGTATATTATTTTTGCATTCATTTTAAGCACTATCTCTACGGAAGAAGATTCACGCTCAGGACAGATCACAAGGCAATCACGTTTATGATGACAACCAAGAAGCCGATTACTTCACAATTCCAAACATGGATCAATTATTTGAGCAGTTTAGATATAAGAGTAGAATACAGAAAGGGTATTAATCACCAAAATGCAGACTTGGTGTCGAGAACTAAATGTGACACGTGTTTTCAATGTCAAATGGCCCACGAAAAAGCTAAGAAAGAAAAGATAAAAACCAGATTACTAGACTCGATCAGAGAAGAAGGAAGCAACATCCAACATGGAATTGTAGAAGAAGTACGAAAGAAAACGATGATACCTGAAAATGAGTTACAAGAAACAATAAAGGAAATACATAGACTATTGTGTCATGCTGGAGTCGAGAAGATAGCCGATTATATGAAAGATAGATATGTTGGAAAACACCTGTGGAGTCAGATTCAGGAGATTGTTCGAAGTTGTGAGATTTGTCAAAATACCAAAGCTTTAACAATAACAACGAAAGAACCAGTAAAAAAACAAGATTCGAAGGAAATGTTCGAAATTATATTCGTGGATATATGTGGACCGTTGACAGAAACAAAAGGACGTAAGAAGTATATATTGGGCATAATAGATCAGTATAGTAAGTATCAAGTCTTGACAGCGATAACAAAACAAGACGAAGAAACAATAAAGAAAACGATTTTAGAAAAGTGGATTTTAAGATTTGGATGCCCAAAGGAGATAAGAGTTGATTGCGGAAAGGCGTTTGAATCAGGAATGATGAGAGAATTCACAAAGATGCTAGATATTAAATTATGTTTTACAAGTCCATACCATCACCAAACAAACGGTCAGATAGAAAGACAATTCAGGACAATACGGGATTTGATAAATGCTACTTTACAGGATAGAAAGAAGACGGATTGGGCAGAGATATTACCAGAAGTCGAATTCACTTTAAATGCAACCAAACAAAAAACGACAGGGAAAAGCCCGGCAGAGATAGTTTTTGGAAAAAGGATTAGCAGGGAAAAATGGTACGGGTCCAAAGAAATACCGATAAAGGAAGAACTAGAAGAACAAACAAGGAGAAAATTCAAAGTATGAGAAGAAGTATTAGTAAAAGTAGAAACACGCCACAAAGGCCAGGACAGGTATGAAGGTCCGTACAAAGTGATAGAGAAAGTGCATGACAGACGATACATCTTAAGAAATGAAGATGGAAAAAGGATCGAAAGAAATGTGGAAAAACTTAAAAATTTCTTAAGAAGGGGGATATGAGGAAGTTTTATGATGAAGAAATTTTTAAATTGAAAATTTTAAAAATTAAATTTTAGATTAATTTTTAAAAAAAATAAGAAGATATTTTAATTAAAAATATCTTCGATAAAAATTTGTTTAAATAAGAAAGTTTTAAGAAGATATAATTTGATACTGATATTTACTGAAATAAAATTTATGGAAGCAAAAACTGATTTTAATGTTTTACAGGATGAACCTCTTAATAGAGGTAAAATAGACTTTAAAAACTGGCTAGCGCTAGATCACATAGGTCACATCGAAACTTAAGTAGGTTAAATGCATATTCTATATATATTTTTATAAATACACACACACTCACTATATAGTTTTATTAATAAATAAGTAAGTCAAATACACACAAACTTTAATTTTTTTCGAGATTTTTCTAGATTTTTTCGAGTTGTTTTAAAACGTGGAGTTTTTGTGGCTTTTTTAAAAAATTGTTTTTCAATAAATTTTGATTTCCTACCTTGAGTTAAAATGTCAGCTTATGCAATTGGAATTGATTTAGGCACAACTTACTTATGTATTGGATTATTTCAACATGGTTAAGTCGAGATCATTGCCAATGATCAAAGAAACCATACAACTCCAAGTTATGTTTCGTTTACAGACACAGAACACTTTATCGGCGATGCGGCTAAGAATCAAGTTGCAATGAATCCTAATAATACTGTATTTCATGCATAAAGATTAATTGGTAGAAAGTTTGATGAACCCTAAGTGCAAAGTGATATGAAAATGACATCATTTGATGTTATAACCGAAACTTGAAGTCCAAAAATCGAATTTCTAATTCACGATGGATTTTATTCAATTATGATGATATTTGTTTCATTTTTGAATTTAGTATTTTTAAACATTTTAATGTAAATTCAACCATCCTCTCTTCCTCGCGAGCGTAAAAAAGTGCTGCTATGGGCCCCAGCACTTTACACATAGGATATCCATGGGTACAGTGTAAATGGTAATTAAATAGCTGAGTTATTGCGAGTTTGTTCAACGTTGAGTGAGGAAGGATTGGTAGGTTTTGAGGATTATTTTTGTCGAATTGGGAAGTAAGAGGGATATTAATTATATTACGGAAGAAATGAAAGATAATGTGTTCAATTCGGCAATTATTGAAAGATTAAAAAAACGAGGATTTGAGGTATTGTTAAAGGTTGATCTAATTGATAAATATGTTGTGCAACTATTGAAAGAGTATGACGATAAGAAATTAGTATGGGTAACTAAAGAAGGTGGTCAGATAGACCAGCAAAGGTTAATTGATACAGCAAGAATCTAGAAGACGGGGGGATATTATCTGATTATGATATACAAAACGAATCCGAACTGCATTTAGTTTTGAGATTGAGAAATAGCAAGCAAATATTTATCAAAACGTTTACTAGTATGACAATTACTCTAGACGATTGAAAATGTAAAAGAAAATATTCAAGACAAAGAAGGAAGTCCTGTAAATTATCAAAGGTTAGTCTACGTGGGAAAGCAATTGAAAAATAAAGGAACTAGAAAGTCTACAAAAGATTACAATACCTGTCTTTAAATGTAAAATGAAAGAGTACGAACAGTGGAAAGCCGCAGAAGGAGAAGATATAGAAAAATGTTTCATCTGCACAAGTACCTTCACGGAGATCCATTAAAATTAATAGAAAACCTAGGATACTCAGCAGAGGCTTATCAGATGACTAAGAAGAAGTTGGATAGGTGGTATGGTGTGGATGAAAGGACATATCTGTTAATGTTAGAGGAGATGGACAAGATTAAGCCAATTCGAGAAAGAGATTTGAAAGATTTATATTATTTTGTTGGATCATTGGAAACAGTCACCGTTCGCTTTAAATCCACTGGGAAAGAATTCAAGTTGAAGGCTGGAAGTTAACCACAAATCTGGTTTATAAATGGAAGAAAGACAAAGTAGAAAAGGAATTACGTGAGACAATATAGGACTTGAAAAAATGGATACAACAAGAAGCGGAAATTCTAAAATCCACAAACAAAGTTGTGTATATGGACAAAGACAAAGACTCAACCAAATACCAGGACATATCATTGGCCAAAAGTGGAAGGTATGTCTAGATGAAGAAAATGCTCCAACCAAGGAGGTCGGACGCATTTACGAAGCAACCAGATGACAGAGTTTAAAGTGAAACGGTCATACATGGGAATAACTCTAACATCTATAGATTAGAGTGTGCACAATGTGATGGTCAACATTAACTGGATCAATGTGACAAGTTCAAGCAGCTTGCAATGTCAAAAAGAAAAATAGTCTTTGAAGAAAAGAAATTGTACAGGAATATTTGATGTATTGTTTGATGAACAGAATAAATGGACTCGCATAATCATATACGATAAGACAAAATAATTAACAAATATTTATTTCAAATCAACAATCTTAGAACAGTGAAATCTTCGAAGATTTTTCAATAAAACCCATTCCACGAATCGTTGGTATCGATCCGCACAGCAACTGAATCTGAAAATGCCGGAATATTCCTGTTTCAGTTTCTTCGCGTTTCTATGTATTTTGACGTCCCATAGGAACTGGTTTACAATATAGTAAATCCATATTCTGGTACGATTGTAAACCAGGTCAGGAAGCATTGTTGTTGGCTGATTTCTCATTATATCAGTCATGTCAGGGTAATAAAATTTGAACCGCTCCACAATAACGTTAACATATTCATCTGAATAATAAATTATTAAAAATGAAAATAATAAATTAAAATTTACTATAGTGTTCGATCTCTTTTCTGATAGGAGTTGTTATGTTATACATTTTAAACTGATATCAAATGAAGAAACATTTTATTTTTAACAAATTTCATCCAATCAGATATTGGCCAATTGAATGATTTCATTTTGAATGTCAACAACAAAATCCTTATACTCCATATTTCTTAACCCTAGCACAACTACTTTATCACTAGCAAACACATTAACACGCGTGGGATTATATTTTAAAAGTCTTAAAGCAGAAAATAATTCTGGTTCAAACATGCAATCACATTTTCTTGACATTTTAATATTATTTATTTGATATTGTAACTTATTAACATCCAAAGGTTGCTTGCATCCCATTATTCTGTATTTACCGGATTTGAAAAATATTATCGGATATCTTCTACTTCTATCAACTATTTTCTGTGGTTTTCAATTTGAGAACGTCATTTATGACACATCAAAAATTCCTTTATAATTTATATTTCATAACATTAAAAATTAGCTATGAAAAATTAATCTTTGTATAACATTTTTAGAAAAAATTCATTAAAATGTCTAATATAAAAAAAATTATATTTTTAAAACGCAAAACGAAATTAATAAATGATGCGGTATACCAAATCGTTGGCCCAAGCGGTAGCGGAAAAAAACATTGTTTGTTTGTAAGATATTAAAGTCTCAATTATTCAAATCCAAATTTAACAAGATTTATTTGCATCGGGGTGCAGATGAAGAACATGGATTGACTCAAGATAATTTTTGTAAGTTGAAAAATATAAAAATTGTAAAGGGATTTGATAAAGACTGATTAAGTCGGTTAAAGAAAGACGATGTCATCATTATCGATGATTTGTATCAAGAAGCTAATAAAAAAAAGAATTTTAATAATTTATTCATCGAAATAAGTAGACATGTTGATGTTACTGTTATTTTTATAACTCAAAGCCTGTTTAATCAGAGTGGTGCACATCGCACCCGTAATTTAAATGTTCAATATAAGAATCCAAGAGATGCAACCGTTATTGATTTTCTTGCTAGACAAGCGTATCCGAATAATCGTAATTTTCTAACAAGTCCATTTCAAGATACTACAAAATTGCCACATGAATATATATTTTTTGATTACACACAATAATGTTCTGAACATTTACGGGTAAAATCTGATATTTTCATCAACAAAAAGGTCATGGATTATAAACAAATTTGAAAACAAAAAGAATTTATTGAATAAGCACAGAAAACTTTTGTTATTGCTAGTAAATAATAAAAATCGTAAACAAATGCGAAAGATTATATATAAACAACAAGGTGGATTTATTGGTGCATTGATACTTTTGGTATTATCATTATTAGTTGTAGTAATAGGAAACCAATCATAAACAATGGGTGTTAATCCTTCATTACCCAATGTTAAATTAAAATTTAAATATTCTTGTTGTAATTGAGAAGATTTGGACGAACCCAGAGGCCGAAGCAGGTTTCGGTGGATGGCAAAATTTAAAAAAAGAATTTCGAATTCGAAAAAAGAAACCTAGGAGTGGTTACCAGAACAGCTTGCGTACTGTTTGAACAAAGAAATGCGGAAAAGATTTCCAACAAAAGCTTATAAAACATTTGGTATTGACGATTTATGGTAAATAGATTTGATGGATATGATACTTTATTTGAAAATTAACAAGGGGTATAAATTTATTCTAACATGTATTGATGATAATTTATTTTATTTTAATTAATACAAATTTAAAATTTATTATTATAAAAGTTATATTAATGAATCATGCCCCCATTATTTCATCAAATTTAATAATGAATGATGACCCCATTTATATTGTGGATGATTCAGAAGATGATGTCCCGTTTGTATCGGTGGTGCTCCCGTTTCTAATGGGGAGGTTGTTGAATCTGAATCAGATTTGACGAAACTTGTAAGTTTAAGTTTATTTTCAAAAGTATTTTTATAAAGTTTAAAATATAATAGACAAAGTGTTGCAATAAAGAGTAAATTTCATTGAATTTATAATTTAATTAAATTTTCCAATTTACTGTAACATGTCTTATAGTTTAATAAATAGATTATATAAAACTTTTGATAATATTTTATCATATTTTTTTATTTATCTTATCATGTAGTTTGCAGTGAGTATGCAACTACCAACCTCTAATAATTTCTATGATAAAATATTCTACAAATGTAATAATTATTATTTATCAATATTTATTTCATTTTTATATGCATTTTAATAAAAATGAATTAAATATCAATAAATAATTGATAATACTATAAGAATAGTAGACGGAGTTTACCAATTTCTCATAATAATAATAATATTTTGATATTCTTGAATTAGTTTGCAGTGAGCATGCATAATAATGATAATTTCTATGATAAAATATCATTATTTTAGGAAAATAATATTTTACAAGTACAATTATTATTCTCAACTATTTATTAATGTTTATTTTATTTTTATAAGGTTTTTAATATAAATGAATTAAATATCACTAAATAAATGATAATACTTATAACGACTAAATGATGATATAGATTTATAACAATAATTACAAAATTATATAGATATTTTATGTGAATTATAGTCATTTATTATATAATTCATTTTATAATTATTCTGCAATAAACATTGATTAAATAATAACAATTGATAATAATTTGAATTGCACTAAATATGAAATATAAATGCATTATGAATGCAATGTTTTATGACGAATATTTTGAAACAATATTTAATAATAATTAATATATATATATATATATATATATATATATATATATATATATATATATATATATATATATATATATATATATATATATATATATATATATATATATATATATATATATATATTTTGATTTATTAATAATTTATCAAGTCGATTATACAATTACTATATATGTCCAAAATGCGAGACATTCCACGAAATTAAATATATTGATTTTTATAATATATATGGCACACATTTAAATAACTAAAAGCATGTAAATAATAATAATAATAATAATAATAATAATAATAATAATAATAATCTAAATAAATTAAAAAGACCTGCTGTTAGTATGGGTCTTGTGTCCCCTCTAAAATTAATAAAATCGAACAAATTATTTTAAGTGATGATGTGGATGATTATATTGTAAATAATCATATTCAAATAGTTGGTTCAGTCGATATTGATTACGAACCTGAAATTGAAATAGATTATAAGGGAACCAGAAAAAGTCTAAGATTTATTGCTGAGAAAGAAAACCTTTTTCAAATTTCCCTTGCGAATAAAATAATTGATAAGTTGATTGCGGAAACCCAAAAAATGGGGTCAGTTAAAATTTAATTCACAGTCTTCATACAGTTTGAGAAAGATGGAGAAATTAGAGATAACTTCTTCTCTAATAGTGGCCAAGATTTTTCGGATAATTTTCTAATTGAGTGGATAACTAAATTAAATAATAAAATTGAAAAGTTTACGTAGTTAGGTAGCGAATGGCGGGTGGCTAGACATACAATTGCATTCTCTATCCATGTGGACTTATGGATTAGAAACCAGATAAGTACTACATTATATTCCCTTCCTAAAAATAAAAATTTAACATTTAAAAATTATGCGTAAACTTTAATACTGCCATTTGTATTATTTGCGGACTTTGAGGTAATTTTGAATTGCGATATTATCCATTATCAAATTTACATGTCAATAACAGCAGGCTTATTACTAATAAATAACTATAATAATTCTAAATCATATTTTAATTTTATTTGGGATGTTTGTGTTTTATCTTTTTGTATAAGGTAGAGAAGTTGCTCTAACATTTGTCCTTCCATATTACAAAATACATGGTTGAAAAACCATGTAGACTTTGTCTTACAATGAAGAACGAGAATTCACAAATTTTAGGATTTGTTATCTATGTAAAGAATTCATACATGATAGAGTTAGGGATCATTGTCATTTCTCAGGTAAGTATCTCGGTGCTGCTTGCAGGAACTGTAATATTTATAGACGAATTCAGAAACAATTACCTGTTGTTTTCCACAATTTGAGGGTATAATGTATAGTTATATTCTTTTTTTATTAAAAATACAAGGTTTTGTAACGCCTGATCATTTCGTTTGGCTTGTGTCGCGCTCGGAAAACATTTAAGGAAACTATATAGCGATAATTTACAAATATTGACGAAATTTTAAAAAAATCGATAGAAGAAGAATTTAAAAAATTCTAAATTGAAAAACCAGAATAGTTTACATTTTCAAGTGGAATACTACTGAATAAATAGAATAAAAAGAACTCGTTTATAATTTTACGTCCTAACCAAGTCACTTCCAAATCACTCCAAAAATCTGAAACAGTCTACAAACAAGTTGCTACAAAATCATCTACAAAATCATCTTCAAAATCATCTACAAAATCATCTACAAAATCATCATTGAACATATTTGTCAAAATTCTCGATTTCCCAAATTTGGACCAAATCGAAAATAGTGTTTCGAAAGAACTCTAACCGAAGATAAACAATTAAGGTCTTTCATTTGTTTGTTAATAAAAGTTTAATAACTTTATTCGTTAATTGCATTTTATTGTTATTATTGTTTATCCTATTGACGTAATTTTTCTAACTTATACACACGCACCCCGATTGTACCATCACACTTTTTTTATCGGTGACTCTATCGGGTTCTACAAATCTCTTCTCACATATCATGATACGTTACATGATAATTACAACATAATAGTTACAACAGAGGGGTATGATCTACATAATATTTTGAAGTATGGTCTGAAAAAATTTCCTTCTTGGGAATTAAATATTATTCCGACTACTACCAAAAAATGTATCTCCCTCTTGTTCGTTTTATCGACAGAATGCAGTTATGCCAATTCATCCCTTGCAAAAGCTGTTAAAACTCTTTCCAATCTGCCTTCAACTTCTTCTGCTTTTGATGGCGCAATTGTTAGAGCCAATGGTATCTTTCTTTATTACTTTGCTACATCGTTTGGGGTTCTGGAATCTACTTTTTTGGAATATTACTGCCCAAGTAATTGGGACTCAGCAAAATTGTGAGACAAGTTAATCTACCTAAAATTGGATGTATTTTTCCTTGTGGATTAATTTCAACAATTCCGTGTTGATGGTCTTGAGCCTCTTAATTTCTGTGGCATTCCTGGAATATCATTGGCCTCTGTGCTTATAACATTAAATGAACCTATAGAACTTTTGCAGGACATGTTTAATATCTTTGAGGGAGGAATACAGGGTGGGTTAACATTTGTTAACTAACATTATGTCGCAAGTTCTAAAGATACATAATTCTTGTTTATATATATTAAGAATCTGGATAGTTGGGATTTTAGCCAAAATTTACCGTATGCTGACTTTGTTTGGTTGTATGAAAATCTGAATGATGTACTTCCTGAATGTATGAATGAGAATATCGAAAACCAATCATATGGCATATACTTATACTGAATATTTAATAAGGCTTTTTTAGAAACTAAAGCTGCTGGTGTTGGGATATAACTATGGTCAGCTAAGCTAAGAAGTCCCAAAAATAATTTTCCCAAATTTTGCCAACTCAAAATTTTCGAAAATTTTAAAAAGTTTCAAAAACATATTTGCCAATTTAAAAATTTTTTTTTAAGTCTTAACTAAATTTCTCAACTTTATTACAAAATTTCACTAGAAAACATGTGAATGTACTTTTATTTAAAATATAAAGATAAAAAACAATAGCAAACCCGCCGACCAGAAGGGCTGGAGGTTTAGTTTGAATATTATTAAATTTATTTTTTTTATGTTTAATCAATCATATTCTTTTATTTATAATACATCTCAACAGCAATAACATAAATATACCAACATTTCAACAATTATTTATAAATGACGCAAACAACATTTATGATTGACCTGTTATAGGGTCTTGTCTCTAACAAAGATTAATAATTTGAAAGTCCCTGTTAATCGCTCAGAAAATATTGTTGAAAATAATAGTATCAGGTACAAGACTATTATCAATTTAGAGACAATCCAACAAAATAAAAAATTATTCGAGGAAATATTTTATACATTATTTGATGATGAAATTACATGGTCAAGAATTATCGTTGGTTTCATGTGTATGAAACATATTTTAGAGAAATCGGGCTCAAGCTTTGGAAATTATTTTCAATGGTCTGTAGAGGTATATTATTTTGATGACTAACTTGATATTATCATCGTTATTTATATAAGTGTTTCGACCAGTCAGGGGGGGGGGAATGTCACTCACCTCTGACTGGTAGTTTGTTCTACGTTTCCTTTTGTTTCGCATCTGTGTGCGCGGTATAAATTGATCGAATATTGTTGGGGTGCGCACACAGACGCGAGAAATAGGTTTATTCTTTCATTATTTGTAATTTTTATGTTAGTTTTTTTTTGTAATAGATTTGTTTTGCTGCAGAAAAGGTTTTATGTAATTTTGCTGGAATTTTGAATTTTCGAATTGTTCTGGAATTGTAAAATCTTTGTACCATATAATTGTTTATCTGTTATTCGAAACCGGAACGTTGACAATAATAAAATGAATCCAGAGTATGACTGTTTATTCAAGCTTCTATTAATTGGAGATTCTGGTGTTGGAAAATCTTGTTTATTACTCAGACCTGCAGATGATTCTTATACTGAAAGTTGCATAAGCACAATTGGAGTTGACTTTAAAATCAGAACTATTGAATTAGATGGTGAAACTATAAAATTGCAAATATGGGATACAGCAGGTCAAGAAAGATTTAGAACTATGACCTCGTCTTATTACAGAGGAGCTCATGGAATTATTGTTGTGTATGATGTTACCGATCAAGATTCGTTTAACAATGTTAAAAATTGGCTTAATGAAATCGATAGATATGCAAAAAGAAAAGTTCCAGATAAAATGATTGAGAAGAGTTCAGCTACGAGATTGTTTAATATTACTGAAAGTACTGGAGGTGTTATGACTGGTATAATTCCTGATTGTCGATCTCAAGTATGTCGTGCACAAGCGGAAGCAGCTCGATTTAAATCTAAAATTGGATATGAAATGCCTTGTGATATAATATGTCGTTGTATTGCGGATATTAATCAGCTCGATACCCAATCGGCTGAGATGCGACCATTAGGTTGTTCACTGATAGCATTATCGTATGATGTTGAAATGGACAAACCGTTATTATTCAAAACTGATCCCAGTGGCTTCGTATCTGGACATCGAGCTGTTGCAGTTGGTGGAAAGCAATTGGAGGCTGAACTATATTCAAAGGCAAATGATGATGTTGATTGTAATAAAACTGTTTCGATGTTTATTCAGTTTATTCATATAAGGAATAGAAAATTTTGTCATGGGTCGATGCTCACGGTGGATGGATTATGATGATTGAACTCCCTACAAAAGTAAAAGAGAATGATGCCAAATGTGAAAAATAAAAGAATTTATTGAAACTAATGACTGAGTTAGGAGTTGTATATACATATATAAAAAATTGTCTAGTGGTGACACTTACATCAACTCTGATTGGTTGAGATTTGTTTAAAACAAAATGCTTATTCAATTCATGTCAGTTTTAAATGTGTAATATATCAACTCCTATCGAAGAAACGAAATCCACCATTATGATAAATTTTAATTTATTATTTTCATTTTTTAATATTTTATTTTCAGATGAATATGTTGCAGTTATTTTAGAGCGGTTGAAATTCTAATACCTCGATATGAATGACCTGATGAGAGAATGGCCAGCAGCTATGATTCCCGGCCTGGTCTGCAATTGTACCAGAATCTGGATTCGTGATATCAGAAACCAGTTCTTATGGGATGCGAAAATCAACAGAAACACGAAGGAACTGGAACAGGAATATCCATGCATCATCGGATTCAGTTGCTGCGTGGACCAATATCAAGGATTCGTGGAATGGCTTTAGTGAAATCTCTCCAGAGATTTCATTTTTATAAAATTGTGGATTGTGAATAAGTTTTGTGTTAATTATTTTTGTTTTTTCTTAAATAGGTGACTGAATATAATAATAATAATAATAATAATAATAATAATAATAATAATAATAATAATAATAATAATAATAATAATAATAATAATAATAATAATAATAATGAAAATAATAATACTATTATATAATACTATATATAATAAAATATAAAATAATAATGTTCGCATAAATAAGAATGTATCAAGCTCGCTTAAACGTTTAAGTTAAAACGGAAAATTGCTAATAAATATTTAAATTTTATTTATCAAATTACATAAATTTTTATATAAACATTTAAATTAATAAATTAAACTAAGCTTAAAATATATATTATTACTTAATTAATAAATTAAACTAGCATTGAAATCAACATCAAAGTTAAAAGAAAAACCTCGAAGATATTTGTCGTAGTTTGCTCCTTCTTGATTGATGAAGGACTTCCTTTGACCTTTTCATTAAAAGAATCCGCTTTTAGATTATTAAAATATTCGCAGCTGAGCATATCTTGAAACTGAGTTTTATCTATCAGGCCATCATTGTTTCTGGATAACTTTTATGCATTTGATATTTCAATATAAATATTAGAAAGAGAATGGTGCATAAGCTTTGGATTTGTTAGCGTGTCAGGGATTTATATAAGTGTGGATTATTGATAAACGTTAGAACAATGTCAACTGACATAATAACAGAAATGATTCCTAATAGAACTTTATCTTTACCACCACGTTCCCCCCCACGTCGCCATAAACAGAAGCAAAATCCAACGATATACATGAGAACAACAATTAAAGTTCTAATTATTAGTGATATAATATATCCAATAAACAACATGAAAACCGGAACGATATGATTTAGTTTTTGTTGTTCATTACTACTTGAAACATCTGTGAAATGAGTTACAGCTTCATGAGGAGAAACGGTATTTTGCATTAAAGGAGCATATATAGTTCCAGCAGTTTTATAAATTAATGAAGATTCGACGGAAAGTTCGCCTTCGACTGAATTATTGATTGGAACAACAATTGCATCGCATTGTAATTTATAAACATCTCCAGACCAAAATTCAATTTTTCTCTTAATATCGGGTAGAAATAAATCGTCAACATAATTGGTATTGAACAAAAATGTCATAAGTAATATTAATAAAGAAATGCAGGCCAAGATTTTCCAGATTTTCATTCTAATTTGAAATACTCCTTGAGAAAATAATTCCATCGGAATATTCCGTGAACCAATCGTTGATAATGTAACTCATAATTAATTATTAAAATAAATAGCAAAATCACTTTAAATTGAATTTTAGCATAAAAACCCGAATAATCAAACAAATGATTTTTTTCATAATAATATAAATGTTTTTTTTATCTTAACATAAATGTTTTTTTATTAACATAAATGTTTTTTTATACAATTTAAAGATTTTGATATTTGATTAACTCACTACAATATTTGTTTTAATATTACCAAAAAAGCGCAGTTTGTGAATAGAATAAATTTTAATTAAGTGCTTTTATTTTGGTAATTTTATTAAGTAATTTTTTTAATGGATACCGAAAATGAATTTGATGTCGTTGCTGCTAACATGACTACCACGCCAACAAACCTATTGATTAGCAGGTTGCTGCCAGAAAATTTCCACAGAGACGACGACCTGGAAGATTTCATCAAAGAATGTCCAAATGTTTTTAATATTACGAAAACATCTGTCAAGATGCAGATAATTCTGGTTACCACACTGTTGGATAGTCCATTATACGATGAATGAGAAAAAGCAGAAGGAAAAACATTCGAAGAGAAGCTCAGATCAGCATTTTCGAGGCAAAAATCATTATTCGAGGACTTAAAGAAAAAAAAACGGGGCTCGAGAGAAAAAAGTTATAAAATAATATAAACATTACAAGCTTTGTGATATCCAGTGCAAATCCCAATAGTAGACTAGTTTCGAGCTTTTGGCTCTCATCAGTACTATGTAGGAAAAGTGAAGACTTCTCTTCGCTCCAGGTAAGTATACAATATTGCTGATTCAACTCTATTGCAAACTTTCCTTGCTACCCTGAAGATCACATCACTTGAAAATTACTTAAAACACAGAAAAGAATATCTGCAAACTTGTAAACATGGCATATGAAAAATCATATTCGTCTCTGGAGACACCATCTATACATAGAAACGGTTTACAAGTGCATCCGTAAACCTTTAGCATTTTTAACTTTTAATGGTGTAAAATATTTTTTTACGGATGTCTAACAAAAGCTTGAAACTAGTCTACTATTGGGATTTGCACTGGGTATCAAAAAGCTTGTAATGTTTATATTATTTTAATGTTAGACATCCGTAAAAAAATATTTTGCACCATTTTTTAACATCATCTTTCATATCTGGCCAAAAATATTTCATTTTTAATCTAGACAGTGTATGTCTTGCTGAGAGATGTCCTCCCAGTGCTCCATCATGGTATTGTAATAATAACTGTGAGGTGCTTTCAGCTGAGAATTAAATATTTCAATGATTTATTAAAATAATTTTAAATGAGGTTCTGATGAAAGTCGAATCAAGAACGAAAAATAAGGAAAGATACGAAGGGCCATACAAAATAATGCAGAAGATCCATGATCGCCGATATCTGCTACAAGACCAAATTGGGAAAATGCTTCAAAGAAATGTTGAAAAGATAAAGAAATTTTTTAAAGAAGAGGGATGTGAACGAAAAAAATACTTGTTCACAATCAATTCAGCATAGTGTAGAAAAGACGTACCAATACCAGTTACAAACATGTGCAAAATATAATAAATCATAAAAATATTTTTAGGCTCCCCCAATGCAATTTAAATAAGGTATGTCGAGTTGATTTTTAGAGCACGGATTGACGACAAGGGGCATAACTGTATAGTGTTTACTATACAGTGTATAGCGTATACCAACCAATGCTTCCAGTGCATACATTACGTTTAACTTGATTTTGAACAATCCTAATTTGTCAGTTACTTACTTGTCGATTTACATATTCTATGACGTCATTTACCTGAAGCGAAAGTTGTGCAACAGTGTTGTTTTTAGGCTATGTAATGTATTTTTTTTCATTTGTCAGACAGAGTAGTGTTTCCGCTCACTGCATCCGTGTGGACTGTGTTGGAGCATCCGCTGTGTTCACCACACTTAGAACATTAGTTTATGAGATATTATAATAATGTTGTTGGTTAAAATAGCACATGATAGTAATTATGAAATAAGACTGAATACTATTCACTCTCATATGTAGTTTACATTTACCATTTGTTTGACATTTGTAGCTGTAAGTGTCCTGACACTTACAAATGTACTTGTGACAAATCACGGAAAGTTCCAGCCAAGGAGATACCATTTTTAATGGATCAGAGAGGTGACAGAAAAATGATGATAGGAGGAGAAGATGTGACAGAGACAAGAAGACTACGCAAGCAAAAGAAGCGCAAAGCCACTGAAAGCGAATCACTCAGGGTACGTGCATCAAAGTGGTGACTGAGGCATCTCAGTCTGTGTGTGGTGAGAAACGACGAGACGGTTTTATCCGTACAAGACTGGAGTCTAGGGCAAAAATGCCCGTTTTCGACACAAAACGGGAATTCAATATGTGACAGTCATATCGACTCATTTGAATGTGTGTGTTTTTATTGAGACAATATATGTTAACACTGTGCCAAAACTGCCTAAAAATGTTTCTGATAATATAGATGCAAATTGTATCACTATTTTTCAGTATATTATAATTAAAAATTTTCGGTAAAAAATGTCCAAATATTGTCATTTTCATCGCTCGTGGGGGAGCCTAAGATGTCAACTTATCAAGATGAACTTTTAATATCTTTTAGATGACAACACTCCACGTCTTTTCGTTGCTATTCCAAGTAAAATCTCTCAAAATGATTTTTTTTCTCACTTTTCACTCCACCCGAGAATTAAATATTTCAATTATTTATTAAAATAATTTTAAATGATAAATAATTGACTATTTAAAATAACTTTTAAAAGCATTTTTGAATTGACTTTTTGAATTGAAAAGGCTTTTATTAGTAAATCATTTTTAAATAAATATATTTTAAATATCGAAATTTTAATGAATGGTTTTTGAAATATTTTATTCAACACTGAAAATTTGTTTAGAAATTATACAATATTTCATTAATAAATACTTGGAATTATGACGTTATTTTTTTAACCGGATTTAAAAAATAATTTAGAAGATGTGTTAGCAGCTTCTAATCATAACGCTTCTCTGTATTTCTTTGGCAATAATATTACATTATCTCTTGATTCCACATATTTGATTAGGCCTTCTTCTAGTATAAATTTATCTTTATGCTTCTCCCAATATTTCTGAAACTCGTTTGGTATGGCTTTTGCTTCGATAGCTTGTCTGATCATATTGATCTCATCATCATTTTTCTGCGCTTCTACTAAATCACTCGAAGTATTCGCCTCTCTCGTTAGCATGAAGACGTTTCCTTCTAATCTTCCTTCATTTATGTCTTCTAACTCAGGATCTTGCTCCATTCATGAATGCGTCTGCATTGCCATTCGCTTTACCTTTACGGTATACAATTTTGATATTATATGGCTGTAGTCTTTATCCCCATCTTACTAATTTCGATGCTTCATCTCTATGTTTTAACAACCATTGCAATGGTCTACGGTCTGTATAGAAAATTACCTTTCTACCCAATAGGTAATGACTAAACTTCTCCACTGCAAATACTAATGCTAATGTTTCCAATTCTATCACAACATAACTTTTTTCGTGTGGCTTCAGTCCACGACTGGCATATGCTACTGCGTATTCATCGCCAATTTCGTCTTTCTGTCCCAAAACTGCAGCTATGCCTCTTGTGCATGCATCGGTCATCACCATGAACTGTCTTTTAAAATTTGGAAATCGTAAAATTAGTGGTTTACATAGTGCATCTTTCAACTTGGCAAATGCTTGTTGCTGATCCTCTCCCCATAAAACTTTTACTCCTTTTTTACTTCTTCTTTTCTAAGGTAGTTTAAGGAAAAGCAATCGCTAAAAAATTCCGAATAAATTTCCTGTAATATCCCGTCAACCCTAAAAATCCTTGGATTTGTTTAACATTCATCGGTTTTGGGAAATTCTTTACTTTATCCGTGTTAACCAGATATGGTCTTACGCAATCGTTTGATATCACATGCCCTATGTAAATCACTTCCGATTCTGCCCACTTGCATTTGCTTGGTTTTACCTTGAGATTTGCCATGATCAATCTTTTAAAAATATCCTCAAGGTGTTCTAAGTGTTTATCTAAATCTTCCGAGAAGATGATAATGTCGTCTATATACACCATTGCGTGATATGCATCCATCAGCATGATGTTCATAGCCCTCTGAATGGTTAGAGGTGCTCCTTTTAATCCAAACGGCGTCACTAGATATTCGAAATGATCACTACTTGTAGAAAATCCTATCATCGAAATTGAGTCTTCCTCATCTTTATTTGATAAAAACCTTTCTGTGCATCCATCACAGTAAACAACTTTGAATTTTTCATTTTATCATATATCGGATCTAACAAAGTTAGCGGGTGATTATCACTAACTGTCTGTTCATTTAATTTCCTATAGTCATTACATAATCTAACTGAGCCGTCTCTTTTATCTACAACCACCAAACGTGAGGAATATGGAGATTTACTTGGTTTGATTATATTATATTTTTGCATTAATGTAATTTGTTTATCTACGGACCCTTGTAAACTTTGAGGTATTCTGTACGGGCGTATTTTTATCGGTTTACTTTCTGTTAATTTTATTTCATGCTCTAAAATATTAACTTGCCCTAAGTCATATTCGTGTTTTGGTCATATTTACGTAACGATTGGTTGACTCTAATGTTTTCTTTCCTAGTCAAAGCTTTATTATCACAGCTCGGCGCATCATAATATTCGATATCCGGATCTCGTTCATCCTCTTGCACCGATACTATTGATTCAGTCTCTTTTCTGTGCGTTAGAAAGTTGTATTACTTTACTTACTCTGGTCTCTGGGTATAATCTCAATGATTTGCTTGCTAGATTCGTTAATCTAATTGGGATTCTTCCTCCCCGTACTGTTCCCAAGTTATTCACTATAGGCGTTTTATACCTATTTACGAACTGCTCACTCGGCTTGAAAATAACATCTCCTCCACATCTTGGTGCGTTGCTACAAAACAAACTGTCTCGGTCCTCGGTGGTATTATCACCGTTCTATCCAAAAACACTATATCCACACTGTAGGTTTTTCGTTTTCTACCCGTCATTTTTACTAATTCGCCTGTTGCACAATCAGATACAATATCTTTTAAATTTTTCAATATGTCCATTCCCACGATACATTCTACCATACATTGTCTGGTGACCTTTATATTGTGTCTGGTCACACAACCTTAATTCACAATCTAATGCTCCGATAACATTGATAGGTTGTCCATTTGCTCCTGATGCTACAGTTAATGTCAGCACTATTGCTTGTAATTCATTTTTATTTAATAAATTTGCTTCGATCAGTGTCAAATCTGATCCTGAGTCAATTATGGCATGAACTGTATGCCTGTTAACCTCTAATTTAATCGTAGGCTTATGAGTCTTTTTGTCTGTATTGACCATTAATATTGTTGAGATTCCTCGAATATTATCTCTGAATTTCTGTTGATTCTCACTATCTTTGTCATTTTCCGATTTTATTTCATCTTGATAGTTTTCCTTTAGCCGTTCCAGTGTGCTAAATGGATATTTTGGTACCATCTCTAAAACTGATGTATTGGCATTGTTTCAAACTTCATATGATATTTCGGATATGAGGAAGATGTTAATATATCTGTATTTGTTCTAAAATCGAACCGCTTTAACTCTTCTACTCTTTCTGGTATTATCTTTTTTCTACTCTCATATGGTGACAAATAATTCATAGGCCACTCCTGTCATTTCCTCCTTTTTGCTTTAACAGGGTACTGTTGTAAAGTACTATTTTCAAAATTTTGAAATTTCGGTTTTTTGTTGTCTGGTTTTATTGAAGTGTTATCTGAGGTCTCATAGCCCTCTAGGTTACCTCCCTCGTCAGAATTTTCATCGTCTCGATGACTATGTTTATACATTATTAATTCATGCTTCTTTACATTTTTCCTCCTCATTTTCTTAATCTCTTTATTATGATGATGAAATACTGAAAAATCTGCACAAACTGGACAATTCCCAGTAGCAACTTCCAAGACCATCCCCCGATCTTGAAGATACTATTGGTGGACAATAGTTGCGATATGATTATTTTCAATATCATTGAGTATATACCTGAACTATTGCGTATATACCTGAACTATTGCGTATATACCTGAACATCCTGCTAAAAAAATGCCAAATCTTGTAAATCTACCCAGGATTTTCCGTATTACATTTGATACAGCTTGTTTGTAATGTTCTGGTCCAAATAATAAGTCTTTTGACATCTCATTTAATGGTCGAAACTCCATTGTAGTTTCTAATTTTGTAGCCTGAAGCACTTCAATTGGTTTTGAAGGTGGCTTTCTGCCTGGCACCGAAATCCATATATTGTTAATCTTGTTAATGGTGACATTGCTGGATTGCAAATTGTCGACAACGGTGAAGCATCTTCCTTTAATGACTGATGTGATACTGGTATCATGAATCTCAATTTTCCTTTATATTTCACAGGAATCTCTAATGTACATCGATCGTATTTGGTAATTTCTACCTCTACTGCTTTACATTGATAGCTAAAAATTGCTTCCACAAAATTCTACCAAACGTTCCTTCCTCTGTCAACATTGGCATTATTAAATCAGGATTAGCTATAGATATTGCTAATCTATTTCGTATTATTTCTCGATTTAAACGACAGTCGTTCAGAATCACTTCCTGATACACATCTAACAATTGTTTCTGTAAATCATGATACAAGAAATCAATCTTATTATTGATATACTTGGCTATCTTAATATCTGATAAATGTAATGATTCTGCTGCTGGAACATATTTGCATGCTAAATATATTCCCTTATAATTTGTTTCAAATACTGGTACACCACATTTTGTTGTCTGCTTCTTTCTGACTAAACGAATTGCATCTGTGGAGTCCTTTGAGACTAATACTATTGCTGTGATTTTCTCAGGCACTTCCTCCTTTTTCATTTTGTGAGTCATCTTGTCTCCCCAACCACTTTGTTGTGCATCTTGAGACGTAAAACGTTTCCTATCAAGACTTGAAAACACTACCTTTTTCAGGTATTCTAGATCACAAAAGTCTCTCATTGACTGATACGTTAGTACTGCTTAACTAGTTTTAAAATAACCAAATTTCACGTTGCATTCCGGATGGGATATCATTTTTCCCGTGGATACTTCAAAGGTTCCTTCGTATTCGATCAGCTCTACCGTGTAGTCCTCAACTGTTACTACATAGCGTTCAACATTAGAACCTCTTACTTTTTTTCTAGCATGACAAAAACCATCATTTGCTATCGGTCCTCCCAGGGTAATAGTTATACCCAAATTCTTCCCTTCCTCAGCGATAATTGTTACCTCATCATCTATTTTGACTGTTTTTGACCGAAAAGCATTTACACAATCCTCTGGTGGGATTATTAAAGGTACAGGAATGAGTTTAGCTCCTAAGAATGCTGTATAACTGTTTGATCCACAGTAATATTCAAATGTCGCTCTCTATATTCAGCATTCCCTCACCTTGGTTCTGTAAAACTCTGTTTGCTGTTGAACATGGTATTCCATATCTTCCCTTTTTGCAACTTTATCTGGATATGCTTCCTTGCATTCTACTGTGTCTATTAATGAGTAGATTCGTTATAGTATCGGTTCACTACAATCATATGCCGTTAAGGAATTTGTCTGTCGCCATATTCCCATCATTACCAAAAGCATCATCATCCAACTAGTAAACACACTTGTTCCCCGTGGATTACTTGAAATATTTTCTGTTAACAATTCTTCATTTATTTCATACTTTCATTTCGTTTCTTTTATCTCCCAAACTTGTGTTCAGCCATCCATGTTCCAAAATTCACTTCTATGATATCGGTTAACCGGTCTATGGTTGTTGGGATTCTCGATGAATCATCTTGAATTATGATCAAGGCATTTTTAAACATTAGGGATAAAATCGTTATCATTTTTCCTCTCGTCATACCTTCCACTATGAATTGTCCTGCTACTTCGAACATTTCTTGTTCCGTAGTGCTTCCCGAAATCTTTTCCGATGCTTTCTTGACTTTTTCTGTGATTTTATCCACATTGATATTTCTATCTTTCTTAATTTGCCATTCGGGCTTAATCATTAGTAATATTTGATTCATACTTTTCCATATTTCAGTTTTTTCACTAGCGTCCCCGACGCTTTTATCAATTTGGCGAGCTATCCCTTGTCTGGTTACATTTTGTATTGTAACTGGTTTTAGAAGTTCTCTTGGAGGCGAGTTCATTTGACTTTTCCTCGTTCTACCCTTCTGTCCTTCTTCCTTCCAAACGCTCTCTCTGTCAACATCATTATTTGATGAGAATTCCCCAAAATGCTCACCCGAATTTTGTCGCCTGTTTCACAAATTTCACAAAGATATTTGTCTTTTTATAAATAATATTCTTATTCCCTCCGTAAATTATATCACGTCGGGTTCACCAAAATGTTAAGATCGAAAAGATGGGGGTTGATAATCTTAACACTAGACTCCAATAAATAATTAAGATAAATATAATTATAAAATATTTAGTGTAGTTGCGCGTATTTTATTTAATAAGTGAATCAAAAACCAACTTCTCTCTTTTTCAAATTTTTATTAATAATTTACAATGTTTTACAAATTATACAAAAGAATACAAGTTACGGATTTTTTAATCCATGCTGTTTGTCTCAGCCTGGAAGAAATCATTGGCTCCTGCGTAGCACAAGGATCGTAACTCAAATACAAAGAGAACGGTGAAGCAAGAGGGCTGATTTCGAGGCTCCCAGGAAACACGAAAGTAGCTTTCAGTACTTTGTGTTCGCTCGTTTAATCAAATTCACAAGGATAGTAATTTAAAACAGATCATTGAAATTAGTTTTCATAGTCTGGGCCTAATTTCAGGGTCATATTCTTAATAAAGACGAACCCGATGATTATTTGAGTACATTTATTTTTTTCGTCAAACAATAATTCAAATATTGCTTTGAAATATTTTCGTTTTTGCTCCAGGGATTTCATATTTAAAATCAATTGATATTCTAAGGATACGGCTTCTATGAACTTCTCTGTAAGATTGACCAATTACTGGATGCTATGGAGGCTTTCATTGTTTTGGTTTTTACTGATGAGCTCATTTAATAAATCAATATAAAATTTAGTATGTTACATTCTATGATACACTTCAGAACTGTTGGATTATTTATAGCACATTTAGCCAATCAAAATCAGAATAAATACGTTTTATGATTAAAAAAGGGCCTTTGCAATACATATGCATGTCTAATAAAGGCAAGTGCAATGCAAATGCAAATTAACTATTACATGATAAATTCAATTTGTTGATTAAGAGTATACCTACGCTTGTGGTTATATAAATTTTGAACGTCGATAAAACCCTTTAAAATGACCCTTGCAATACCATTGCAATACATTAAATTATCACAATAAACATTCGGGTACCTTGAGAAAAATCATTTGAAATGAGCCATTGATCGCCGAAATACAATGTGAGAACTGTCAATAATCAACTCTGAATTAGCGGCCCCTAATTTTAAAGTCGATTTGACCTACATAAAAACTGAAAATTTTCGAGAATAAACCTTGAAAAACTCCAGAAAATTGTAAAAAATCATAAAATTGTGTTCAACACATATAAAGCTAAATATAACAAAATTAAAAAAATTTATTTAAGTGCGAAATTAATTAAATATTACATAAAAATTGAAAAGTAATACTACGGATCCGCTGAGCCGTCCCCTCCACATCACTTCTCTGCTGAGGATTTTTATGTGGGTCACGAAAAGTATATCACGTAACCATGGCGACCGGAAAATTTTTATGTAGGTCAATCCAAATTTATTATTTTTATTTATTTTTAAAGAATTTTTATTAAAAAATTATGTAGTTCAATTCAATTAATTTATTTTTCAAATGAACTTTAAAACTATGGGAACCAAGTGACTCATTGATCTGATTGGGCGTGATTCAGGCTACAAGATGATATATTACATTCTTTGTTATGATTCATAGTCTTTGACATCTTGTCACATATCAAAGTCAAAAATTTTTAAAAATTCGACTCTTTTTTCAAAAACCTTGTGAGCGCACTGGCTCAAATTGAAATACCTTTTTTAAAAAAATAGCTATGATCATCAATATAAATTCATAAGACAGAACGTCAAACAGGCTACAAATCTACTTGTTGAATGTTTCTTTGGACTCAATGGTTGCGACTTGACAATGACACAAATTGTTAAAGTCATGAATTTTTTTCAAATTTTTAAAAAATTCAAAAATAAACCCTTTGAAAACCTCACTCACCTTGTTACGATACTCGAAATATTTTTGATTTTTCCTTAAATTTTTTGCATTTTGTTTTCCTATTTAGACACACAGACATTTTCTACCCTGAAATATCTATTTTTCATAAATTTTAAAAATATTACATGTATTTTCTTAAAGTTTTTTCGAAAATTTCTATAAATTTTGTCCCGTACACACATACAGGCACGCAGTCACATTTTCTACTCGGATAGACATATTTTCATACTCCAATACTTCTTTGACCTACTATGATCCAGTGGGCTCATACTTTTAAAGCCGATTTATTAAACTATATAGCGTGTGTGTATGACTTGTATATTAATTAAACTATATAGTGTGTGCGTGTCTTTGACCTACTTTTGCCCAGCGGCACATACTTTTAAAGTTGATTTGAAAAATTAATAAATTTGGACTTACATAATTTTCTCTTGATCTACATAAAATATGGATTGAAATAAATAATATTTTCGTGACCTACATAAAATACTAGTTTCTTCTCACTACTTGCTCTCTCTTCATCGTCAATTCAAGAGTTGGAAATTAGAGATTGTCAGATGTTTTTGTCAGCGCCCTTTTTTCAGTGCTTTTAATGGGGTAAATTCTTTAAAAGATATTATTATACATATGTCTTTATTGAAGGACGGTTAGCATATCTGGGTTAATACTTGTTTCTATAAATTTATTTTATTACCTTTCAAGTAATAAATAATTTAAAGAAAAATGAAGTCGTTATATATTTAACATTAAAACAAAGATGTCATTATCTAAAATAAATGAAGAATTTTACATTATTAAAAAGTATTTCACAAAACAGATTTTTATATTTTGTTGAATTTTGTACTGAAATGGATATTAATTTTTAATTAGACATTTGTAAGGAATAACCAATTTGCACCGCCTTCCGGGAATGTCATTTTTGTGATAATAACTTAATAAATCTCTTAAAGAATTGAACATAATTTCTTGGTCTTGGATTTGGATGCAACTGTTATTTTGATTAGTGTTAAGAACGTACTTTAGAACTGAATCCGTACATTGTACTGTTAATACTTGTCTTTCCTTTTCTTGCCTGACGAGATAAGCACCAACACAAATGTTTTTTTGCATTTCTTGAAAAGCTTCAGGACTTGTTCCTTTGAATATAACGTCATCCAAATTGAAATGATAGTCATCGGTATGTATGGTTACATCATCATCAACGTTTTTGTTAAAGTATACCTCTTGCAAAATACAACCTTCTGAGTCTGTTTTATAATTTCCTTCTGCAACATCATCATTCCAAGATTCATTACTGGAAATGCAACAGTCATATTCATTTGGATTGAAACTACGTTCCGGTAACTCTATTTGAGAACTTCTTGCAAGAGAATCCCGAGATGCATTTTGTGTACAGAGCGCATTATTTTTCTAAATGATATTTTCACTATTTGGTTGATTAAAACGAAACAAATTTTCTTTGCTTTTTCTAATACTAACTTCAAATAATTTGACAATAAATTCCATTTCCGGTTCAGTGGTAGTTCCAAATACTAAATGGACAACTGAACTCGTTTGCAAACTTGGAAGAATGGCAATAACATAAAGCGGAAATTTTGTTCGGCCTGTTATAATTTCGATTTTTGAATATGCTGCTAAATTGGCTACCATTTTGGGTTTGATCGCGTTGGCATTAGGATATATATAAATTGATCCTTTATACAATTTAAAGAAAATTTCGATCCATTTTTTCTTACCCAAATGTGAGGATTGCTGAAACAAAGATCCAGTATGTTCTATTTCGCTATTTTCCATTATTCTATTGGCTTATAATTCTTTCGTTGTTATAGAGTGATTTTTATTTTAACCATTTTTATTCATTTAAACAAAATTCTTAAAATAATGTAATTAAGTTACTTTATGTGCAGTGAAGCGAAAAGCATTATTGATTTTAAAGTGCAAATTTCGACTATAGTCAGCATCATCTTTTTAACTATAAGAAAATGACAATATTGGTTTTAAATTGCTAAATTGTGCAAAAGTGCAAAAAAAGATGACTAAGAGGATTTTTGAGTTACGATTTCAAAATGTCTTTCAAAATATCTTTTTCCAAAATGTTAGAAACTTGGAGATGGACATAGTAGTAAAATGTGTTCCATCTAGATCACCCCCTTCTCTCTACTCTCCTTCCTTACTTAGAAAAATATTTTGACGATCAATTAAATTTGACATGTGTTTAACTAAAGTTTGGTTGGATTTTTAATTAATTTTGTGTGAAAAAAATTATTTGTTAATTTCATTCGCGGGTTACATGACAAAATTACACAAGACGAAATTAAACACAAGACGAAATTACACGGGATGAAATTACACTGAGACGAAATTACACAGGATGAAATTACACTGAGACGAAATTACACGGGATGAAATTACACAAGACGAAATTACACTAAAAAGTAGTAAGATGTAATGTACGGGATGTAATTTCATCCTGTGTAATTTCGTCTTGTGTAATTTCGTCTTGTGTAATTTCGTCTTGTGTAATTTCGTCCTGACACCGGTTGAGGTCATATTAAATAAAATAAGACAAGTCAATTAATTATTTATAAAGTTTATTTAACCCTTTCGCCCCTATTGGGACAATACGTCCCAGAAACTTTCATCATGATCCTACTGGGATATTTTCAAAGCAATTTGCGGTGTTAAAGTTTATTTTCAGTGTTCTAGGATATTCAGAAGCGCCACGATTACAAAAATGAGAATATTTCATATTTAGGTCAATATTAACAAGTTCCAATATATAAATTAAGCAGTGTCATTAGCGGAAAGTCGGTGCGAAAGGGTTAATAATCATTTGACATAATGTGAATGTGTAACAAACTTTGACAGAGAAAGATACTGGATCAATGGATCCCTGATTAAATGGCTTGCAAGAAGTTTATGGCTCCTGTGTAGCGCAACGACTTTTACTAATTATCAAAGATGGGTAAGCATGTATGTGATTTTTGGGCTCCCAAGGTGCTATGAACGTTGTCTTCTGCTTTGAGCACGTTCAATTTTATATTTTAATTAATTAATTATAGTAGAATTTAATAAATCTACTTTCTATTTACTTACTTTTTTTCTCTTGAAATCACTATAATTGATGTATTAAATATTGGAAGGATTAATTTTTAAAGGAGTGGTTGTGTATCTTGATGACATTTTAATATATGCAGAAAATCAAGAAACTCGTGATAAACTTCTACTTGAAGTATTTTCATGAATTATAGATTCCGGTTTGAAAGTTAACCCTGAGAAATGCGCGTTCTATAAAAGCATATTAAATTTCATTGATTATACAGGAAGTGAAAAGGGAATTCAAACAAATAAAAGAAAGATTTCAGAAATTGAAAATGCAACCGAACCAAAAGTGTCACAGAATTGAGATCATTCTTAGGTTTAACGAATTGTTATCGACGGTTTATCAAGAATCATTCAATGATAGAAGCACCTCTGGTAATGACAGGTAATGATAAAATGATTGTTTGGACTGAAGAATATAGAAAATCTTTTATCAATTTAAAGAAACTTTTGTGTGAAGCACCAATATTAGAATTCCCAAGAGCAGATCGACTATTTATCCTTTATACAGATGCTAGTTTTGGAGCCATAGGTGCCGTTTTATCTCAGGTTAAGGAAGACGGTACTGGAGGAGTAATAGGTTATGGTTAAATACATTTGAAAACACATGAAAAGGGATATTGTGTTACTAGAAAATAGTTGTTGGCACTCTACGAATCGATTGTACATTTCAGACAATATTTATATGGAAGAAGATTTGTAGCCAGTACATATCACAAGCCATTGGTGTTTATGAACATAGACGAAACAAGGATGGAATTCAATATGAGGGACCTTACAGAATGTTAAAATTCTTATCACCGAGACAAGTTGAATTACAATTTCCAAACTCAATCAAATCAAGAAGAATTGAATTGCTGAAGAGATGCAAAGAAAATGAAGACGAGAGTGATGTTCAATAATTAATGTTTATTAATTATAGTTGTTTTAATAATATAAAGGACACATTGGATTATTTAAATATTTAAATATACTTTATCTGTTATTATGATTTGTGAAGAAATTGTAAATATTAAAATTTATTTGTTTAATATTAAATATCAAATTTATTTATTAATAAAAAAGGTAATTATTTGAACATTAATACAAAAAATAGAATAAATAAAAAGATTAAAATAATATTTATAAATAATAATAATAAAATAATTAATTAATAAATTGTAATGGAATAATTAATATAAAATTAATTTAAATAATTAGAGCATTGGAGTCCTTAATTCATTATTACTATCAACACATTCCACTGCAAGTAAAAATTTCTAATTGAATTTTATTCAATTTCTAATGTTATACTTCAACATTTTTATTCACACCGTATTTGAATGACAAAAAAACGTATATATCCGTATAAATTACGTTGTTTAATTATAATTAATTAACCTTTATTATTAAATCAATATCCTTGTTCATATTTTGACATTTTTATTTTTCCTTTAGGGCATATTTAATTTATTTTAAGGTTTGCAAAACTATATAAATAAAAAAAAATATTCATGATAAAAAAAATATAATAAAAATACTACTCTTAAACAATTCACAAAAACCATCAAATTCCGTCAACTAATTTATATGGCATAGTTAATTTCATGTTTTGCCTTGGTAAATTATTGTCCAAATAGTACGACAGTAAAACCTCTAGGTTCCTAAAAATCATATCTGCACCCTTTATTCTAATATTTCCAGTGCTTAAATCAGTTTCTAAAATATATTTTATAGTACTAGTTTCTGTTTTAACTGTTAATATTTGTCTGTTTTCCTGTTGCCGAATCAAAAATACACCAAGATGATTGATTCTGAAAAGGGTTCTGGTGGCTTCAATTTTATTGCCATAAAATAATGCATCTCTCATATCAAATGCAATTGGGTCATGAATTTGCTTTATTTCAAGAGAGTGGTGGATACCTTGATGTGCACTTTCTTTAGTATTACTTTTACTTTTATCATCAGTGTTTAATTTCATATTTTCAGATAAATTAATCTTTTGATTTGTATTCGATTGGCTTTGTTCTAAGTTCTGACCTGCGTAAATACTTTGATCTTCGACAGATCTCGATGCGATTTGTTCTAAGTTCTGACCTGCGTAAATACTTTGATCTTCGACAGATCTCGATGCGATTTGTTCTAAGTTCTGACCTGCGTAAATACTTTGATCTTCGACAGATCTCGATGTGATTTGTTCTAAGTTTTGACCTGCGTAAATACTTTGATCTTCGACAGATCTTGATGGGCTTTGTTCTAGGTTTTGACCTGCGTAAATACTTTGATCTTCGACAGATCTCGATGCGATTTGTTCTAAGTTTTGACCTGCGTAAATACTTTGATCTTCGACAGATCTCGATGCAATTTGTTCTAAGTTTTGACCTGCGTAAATACTTTGATCTTCGACAGATCTCGATGCGATTTGTTCTAAGTTTTGACCTGCGTAAATACTTTGATCTTCGACAGATCTCGATGCGATTTGTTCTAAGTTTTGACCTGCGTAAATACTTTGATCTTCGACAGATCTCGATGCCATTTGTTCTAAGTTCTGACCTGCGTAAATACTTTGATCTTCGACAGATCTCGATGGGCTTTGTTCTAGGTTTTGACCTGCGTAAATACTTTGATCTTCGACAGATCTCGATGCGATTTGTTCTAAGTTTTGACCTGCGTAATTACTTTGATCTTCGACAGATCTCGATGCGATTTGTTCTAAGTTCTGACCTGTGTAAATACTTTGATCTTCTAGATTAATTATTTTATTTTCACGAATTCCAAAACTTGAACGTTTATTCAATTTAAATTCAGAACTATTATTCAGCGAACCAATCAAACTATTTTCACTTCTTGCGTCATGATGCGCTATAAAAATGTTCTCTGTAAGAACTTTTATACAATTTTCCATTTCTTCAACTGAAGAAGCTCCGAATTCTAATACTTCCCGAGTTTTTTCGGTTTCCTTTGGATTCAATTTAAATGTCCAGAATGGAGGTTTGCTTCGAAATGGAGTGATTTCAAGAAAATAATATTCTAGTGACACATCACATATTGTATTTTTCAAGCTCTCATTTGGACAAGAAAGGATTCTTCCATTTGTAATTCTTACAAAACATTTTTTCCACTTCTTTTTTGTCAAAATAAAAGTTTTCTGTTTCAAATATCCAGAAAACGTAGAATCAGGATCTTGAATTTCATCTTGCTTCATAGACGTTTGTTCATACGTCATTTTTTAGTGCATTTTTAGAAATCTATAGGTCAAATTTATATTATTTCGCATTTAATGTATATTTTTATATTAATTGTTTTGAATCACTGATGTGGAACCAATCTAGTCTTAATTGTAGAATAAATTTTTTGTGATGAAAAGATATGGTTTCAACCTCAATTTTTTTTCATTTCTGCAGATTGCTACAGGCTTTTTTCTCATTGCTGTAGCTTGCCACAGGGATTTTTTCACTCCTCCAGTGTACCATAGGGTTTTTTTAAACTACTGCAGCGTACCACAGTAGGTAGATGGTAGATGTAAGCCCTCGTCGCCACCATTAGTCACCGCGTACTGGATAGCAACAGAGGCCCTCCCTCCATTTTCAAGGTCACATTTTTGTCGTCTTTTTAAAAACATTTAAATTCCGGGCATATGAGTTATCGAGCTCCATCATTTCAAAGTCAAATTTTTGGCGTCTTTTTTTAAAAAGAATTTATTAATTTTTAAGTGTAATTTGACTAGTTAGAGATGTTTTTGGTTATTGCTAATATTGATACCATATTGTGTCCAGGCATCCTATACGAAAAACACGTATTCTTTGACTACACACAACAATTCTCACAACAATCGTGGAAAAGATTTCTTTTCGATAGACTTTTTCGTTTTAAAAAACATTTTTGGGAATAATTGGAACGCGACATAATTTGTTGAGACATTCTTCATACAAAAGTTTGTTCTTGATTCAACTGAGAAAAATCCTTAATCAAATTGTCGAAAAGTTTCCTAGTTCACCTAGGAATTAATAAAATGTAAAATTAATCGATAATTTGTTAGGTTCTGATCAGGTGGATTGACTCTTCCTAACACAGATTACATCTGACTCCAAAGATATAAATACTAAATATGTGCGTGTAAATATAAATAATTGAAAATGGATTAAACAAGACTTGAATATAAAGAATTTTATTAACTATGCACAAATATACAAAAGTAATAAGTATGTTTTCCCAAAAAATGCCGCTGAAATACTATGAAGTAAAGAATATCGGTTATACATTGTATAATATACAAACCGTCCTCAGATAAAAGTGACAAATGCTGGATCTAATTGCTCACAGCACTTATATTTAAAGTTTGGAACAAGAAGGAGGGATTTCCCGAAGTTTGCTCGATCGTCTAGATCAAGATTGATCTAGCGTTAACTATATTAAACCCTCTGCTAATTTAATTTCCAACGAGTAAGACAGACAGAAATGCTGCTTTTCGTTGCTGGGTTGTGCAAATATTTTTATTTATAATCAAATATTCAAATAACCTCACGGCTAAGAATATTGGTTGTTTTCACTTTTCTTTGAACAATTTAAGAAGCTTTACAGCTTTTAATTCCTCTTCGAGTTTTATATTTGATTCTAAGCAGAAATCGCTTGAACAAATTTGTCTCTCCGATTGAATTTATTTCTGCCTTTATATAACAAATTTCTGGGGCAGTGGCTGGTTAGTTTCCTTGGTAATTCCAACAACTGATAAATATCTCCCACTAATTTCTCTGTGGTTTTAAATTGCTTTTTCCGCACAACTGGTTAGATATTTTTCTCTGGAAACTGCTGGTTAATCGGTATTGATTTTGTCAGCACAGATCAAAATTTATTTCTCCCTCAAACTAAAAATTTCTACTTATTTATATTGATTTAATAATTGTAAATATTAATTATAGAAATTATATATTACTATTTATATATATTTATAAATTACTTATAAATTATAGTATTCTACTTGTATTTATTATTTATAGTAATTAATTATTCCAGATATAGTAATTATTTATTTACCTAACCTATTTATAGTAATTTATTCTAAATTTAGCAATTATTAATTATTTATACTTCTTATTATTATTATTTATGTCCTAGCCTCTACATGGCTCAGAAGAACTCACTCGCCTGAGGTCCAGATGGATCTGGTATAAGATCCATGATTGGACCTACCAGAACGTAGTCCCAGTAATCCCGAAGGTGGAACCGGTACATCAATTATACCTCATTGGCTTTGAGCGACGCATTCGACGATGCGAAGGAGGCGGTGGACCGGTTGCACCGGCTCGAAGTAGCAACTCTGGCCGGCGAGCTGGAGGACATCGACGGTTACGCTCGAGCCCAATGCCATCCAAAGCGGACCGCAGCTCTTCGCCGTGGGCTGGAATGCCAGAGAAGTCCTCGACGAGGACCGGGCCAGCCGAGAAAACGCGGACGCCCACGCGAAAGAATTTTTGGTGGGTCGCGATGACTAGAATAACTAGAGTTAAATAGAGTTATTCTCATTAAATAAACATTTATTTTAAAATTAATCTTTGTCATGTGGGTCGCAATAAAATTTTTGGCATGAAATGTCAAAAATTTGGGTCGTGATCAAAAAAGTTTGAGTTGACTATTATTACTATTGACTATAATTTTCCTTAACGATGACAGCCCCATAAGGTTTGGTAAGATTCATAGAACTCCGTTTAGGTGCGCGTAGAGGAGGGCTGCGACGAGGAGATTACATTCATTTAGTATTGATGCTCATAATAATGCTAGACCCTCGATGCTGACGTGAAAATTACTAATGTTGTCTTGTTTTAGTGCTAAAACTCCTGGAAGAGATGCGAGCAGATAGAGAGCGGGCGCAACAACAGGCAGAGGAATACCGGGCCAAGCTAGCACGAGTCAAGGCCCATTGCCGGAATTTCGAATGTACCTGGTTCCCGCCAGCAGAAAGGAAAAAACGGATGAAGCTGATCACTCAACTGCAACTCCAGAGTGCACAGGATCAGGTTGAGTTACGGGCCCTCCGCCTGAGAGTGAAGGAGCTGGAGATCAAGGTACACCAACAGGACCTTGATCGAGAGGTCATTTCCAAGATCCGACCCATGAGTGAGCTGCTCCACAAACCGAAAGAGTGCACCCCACCAATAATTCCGAGGAAGAAGATCCGGCCGGGTAAAGCGGCGCGGGCGAGAATAAGACAAGCCAGCCAGGCCCAATTAACGCTTCATTCTGCTGGGTCAGAGTCTACTCCGAAAGAATCGACTAGAACACTATAAGTTTTGATCATGTTTTCCGAATAAATCTTTACTGGTACATCCATATCTGGGCATTTTGATTTTTTCCCATAACGTTAATTGCCGCAACGGGGACGAAAAGAAACCGGACATAGGCCTTCTATCGGCAGTCCGTGAACCCCAGTGGGTGCTAGACAATTATAGTATGTTAAACATGCTCACTTTTTGCTAGTACCCAAACCCTTGATACAGTACCAACGTTGATTGCTCAACGGGTATCAAGTGGTCAGCTATAAATTGTATTCTGGGTTACGCTGGAAACAGCATGAGGAGGTAGAGATTTTGCAGTACCTGTAACCCACCATGATTATATAATCTTTTATTTTATATGTTTATTTAATATGAATCAAACATAGGATTTGATTATATATACAGGAATACCTCTTTTAGCGATGTTTAGTATAACGCTCTTTTGATTTTATGAAAAAAAATTATTTTAATTTTAAAATATTTTTTCAAAGGTTTTCGTTTTCTAATTTCATATAAAATAACAATATCTCTATTCATGTGTGTTCTATATATTAATAAAATGAGTTTATTTGAACAAAATATATTTCACACAATAATATTGGACACTTGAACAATGATTCGACATCTCCATTGAAAAAATTTAAGGAAAGTTTGAAGTTCCGTTAAAATATCTCAATTTTTCGATGAGCTATCATAATTAAATAGGATAAAACTATTTCTAAGGGACAGCCTAATTTTTGAGAATTTGTTGGGGTTTGGCTCGTTCTGAGAGCAATTTTCATTTCCAAATTATCATTTCCAATCTTTTGAATAAACAAGTTGTTATTTTTTTGAAATGATGGATCTGTTTCTTTGAATCCAATCAAGATATATCTTGGTCGGTATGCTAAATTTGCTACCTTTATAGAATATGTTGAACCCTCTGTCATACTAAATTCACTACAGATTCTATTTAAATAATTTACATTTATAGATTTGTTGGAATTTAATCTTTCAAGGAGTTTGATTTCAGAATGTGGGTTTAATGTCCATTCAGGTATATGCAATTCAAGTGTTTTACTTTTTAATTTAGCTGTTGTGTCTGCAGCTCCATAGAACAATCTTTTATCACCTTCTACTCTATTACAGATGAGTTCTATAAAAACATTATGAAGTATGCGATTATAGTTTTGAAGGAATCCGAACAAGTGTTTTAATTCAAAATAACCTTCAAATTTTTTAGATTTATAAAGTTCAGCTCTTTTATGGTAACCATGGTTTACATCTAAACCATCTTTATCTAAATCCCCTTTATTAGTGTCAGGAATCCAACCTGTTAATTCACCATATTCGTTTTTATAATCACAACCAGTTAAAATAAAATTTAACATTGTAGAATGTACTCCTGGATGTAAAACAGTTTCAATTTCTGATGATCCTAGTTTTCATCTCATGTTGGAGAATAAATTTGGAAAGAAATTATTTTCTAGGGTTATATCTTTGTTTGCTTCAATTTCTAATTCAATTTTATAATATAATTTGGCATTACAAATATCTATTGGGTTTAATGTTTGAAGAGATTGAAAAACTATATCACCCCTACGATTTAAGTTTGCAATAGATCCTGAAGTTGACGAGATTTTTAAAATATCATTTTTTTTAATTTCATGAGTAAATTCTTTATTATAATCAAGATTTAATTTATTTTTTTCTTGAATTTTGAGATTTATATTATTCATTTTTATATATTAAAATTAATATATCCAATAAAAAAAATATTTATAAAATGACTGACTTAATTGAAAGAATGAGAAATGAATTGAATGAAGTTGAACATAAGAGAATGAAAAGAAGAGAAGAAGAACCATTAGAATATATCAAAGAGTTGATGGTAGAGAATGAAAAGTATCGACATTTTTACATGAAAGCTGTAGAAGTTGCTGAGATAAGGTTAAAGAAAATGAATCAATTACGGGAAAGAGTTAAAGAACTTGAATCGATTATTTATAGTTGTAAAAATGACAAAAATTTGAAACCTGATAGCGCAGTGGGCTAGACTGGCACAGTGGTTCAAATGCTAGTGGTTCAAATCACATCTGAGGTTAGTTTTTTTTCAACATAAAATAATATTAAAAATTTGAAAATAATATTGAAAATAGTGTGGGTATCTTATATTTATAAAGTACTTGTATATTTTATTTTATTTATTTTATTTTATTTTTTTATTAATTAAAAATTTAAAAAATGACAAAAATCCAAAGTCTAATAGCGCAGTGGGCTAGACTGGCACAGTGGTTCAAATAGATAGCGGTTCAAATCCTAACTACGGTTAGTTTTTTTTCAACATAAAATAATATTAAAAATTTGAAAATAATATTGAAAATGGTGTGGGTATCTTAAATTTATATTTTATTTTATTTATTTTTATTTTATTTTATTTATTTTTATTTTATTTTATATATTTTATTAATTAATTAATTTTTAAACATAAATATGAAAAAAAAAATATTGAAACGGGTGTGGTGGCGAACCGGTAATTATCGCCACCAGTCTTTCGAACACCCCCGGATCGATTCTATAATGTGCACATTTATTTCTCAGTTGTTTTCGGACCTCTTTCGGATTCACTTTCGAATTCATTTGTACTTTCGAGCAGCACGCTTAAAACGCCGATGAAATCGTATTCGAGCGAGAAGCGAATAATAAGGTGTGCTGCTATTATCGAATTGATTCTGATGTATGAGTCTGGCCAGCTTGTATATTGGAAGAGATTTGATAAACGAAAGAGGTTGAATAAAAAAATGATCCGGATCAAAAAAACTGTTGAGAGGACAGTGAAAAAAAAAAAAAAAAAAAAAAAAAAANCAACCTGGCTATTTGCTATAAGTAGTGACCCACATGCACGCAACCCTAACTGGGGTTTGTGAATTTCCATCTCTTCTCCTATTTTCTTTATGTTTATAGGGTTTAAAGCCGAAAACATAAGGATATTTGTTTTCAAAATAAAGGTCAAAAAAGAGTTAAAAGTGTAAAAATTTGAGGTTTTTTTACTATAAAATAAGAGATTGGAAGACACTTTACCAGAGGGGGTGGGTGCATGTGGGTCATATATCCACTACTAATTGAAATTTTTATGCATGTAGGGTCGTAGACCTGAATTTGTGCAGTTAGTTGGAAACAAGGCTGATCAGCGTCGTGAATACAACCGTTTACGACGACGCTGGTCACTCTTGTTACATAATAGCAAAATTAAATGTGACAAAAAGACAAAAATTAATTAACATAATGGACATAATAATACAATGACAATTAAAATAATACAATCAACGGTCCTTACTTTTGGTTTCACTTGAATTTTCTATGAAAATTTTTGGCATACAAAAAGATTAAATTGTGACTAAAATGCGTCGGTATATATACCTATTTTGTACACGTGTATGTATTGATGCATTAAAACAAACTCGAATTCTTTTTATTCCAGAATTTTCCATTTTGTAATTTTGATATTTTTAATGGCGATTTTTGCGTCATAATTTTTATTTTTATTTTTAAATTTTTATTTTCTAAATATTTTTTGCTAATTTTACGTCCATGATGGATTTGGAACGGTTCCAGAACATTCCATATTACTTTAAATCAATTTTTATTTTAATTGATGTTTTCTGAATTTCTTTTTAAGAATTTTTTATTTTTCTTACTAATTTATTTATTTTTCTAACTTTTATTGTTCTAGGTAGCTTTTATGAATGGTCATCGCCATTTTTATGGAATGTTCTGGGTTTTTCTGGAATTTTTTACTGTTTTTACCGTCTTTTAAGTTATTCGAGTTTGTTTTTTGTAACTCTATGTTTATTCGGTTATTTTTGAGTTAGATTTTGCATAACTTCTTGCTTTTGTATAATTTTATTTAATTTCTGTGTTTATATTGTTGTTGTTTTCTCTTTTAATTAATATTGTTTATTTGGTGTATTTTTAATATTTAACTATACTTTTTGCTTTTTGCATGTTATGTACCTACGCATTCCAGTCACAATTGGAAGTTTGGGTCTAGAAATCAGTTCTAGCCCAACAATCATGATTATCAAAGGATTGGTTTATGGTAGTAATAATTAAATAGTTGAATGTTTGAACAGTCTAATACTGGAAGCTGAAAATCATTCTAAGATTTAATTTTTCACCAGTTGTAGCTTTAAGGACTGACAACGAAAAAGCATAAAACCAGTAATCTATTATAAAAAAAATTTTAAATATTAAAATAATTGACAATTTTTTTAATTTCTATTCATCATCCTATATAATCGCGTCTATATAATCGACATTGGTACTACGACTTAGCGGGTGGCTGTTGGCAAAAGGTGAGCTCTGCCATAAGAGCTGTTGATGACCTAACGAGCCTCTGGATTCATGCGCTACCGTAGAAGGTATCGCGCTTAATTTTTCTCCTGTCCCCTTATAGTTTGGATTTCCTTGAGTTTCC
This sequence comes from Schmidtea polychroa, assembly GCA_959609185.1. NCBI lineage: Eukaryota > Metazoa > Platyhelminthes > Tricladida > Dugesiidae > Schmidtea > Schmidtea polychroa. The sequence continues at coordinate 36,394 of CAUHTR010000581.1, read as the reverse complement.
TGATTATTGCTGTCTACTTTGATTTAACATTCCATGAAAACGATTTTTAAAGATTTCAAGGGAAAATGCGAGATGATGCAATAAATGTTTCCTGTCGAATCGTTGGCAATTAGGTTAATATCCTATTATTTTAATTACCGACACGGATTTTATAATTGTTGTTAATTTTGGCCATTAACTCATCCACATATCCTGAAATTTGGACTTCCAGGCGAGAAAACAATCTCAACGTTTTATTTGCTTATAATTTAGTTATCATTGTCTTTTCTACGATGGATTTTCAAAAATCGCCATTCACATTTAATTAATTTTTAATTCCTTTCCGGAAAATAAATTCGTATAATAACGATAATATAATAAATTTATTTACAAAATGTCGCAAGCAATTAATATCAGCCAACAAAATGAAGTTATTCTATTTTTTCGGTGCTGCATGTGCACTCATTTTTAGCTCCTTAAATCTTTTCCTTTCCCTGGCCCAGGCTTGCATAGGTTCTTGTCGTTCGCTAGGGCTGTTGGAATTTTTTACAGTAAAGCTGCAATTGCCGGGAAGAGCTCGTTCTCGGGACGCGACCGACTCCCACATTTATGTGAGCTCGTGCCCGAAGCTTCATAAGCCGTTGGGCTTGTTCTCGGATCTTAATCTTAATATTGCAAATGATCCCTTGATTCTCGATCCGAGACTTGTCGATTGTTTCGATTTTCTGGTTTTCCGAACCATTGTTTCTGCCCTCTTCGCCTGAAGAGCTACCTCGAACGTATAGCGGGCTACGTCTTGCCTGCATTTTTCAATAGGGTCCACTGAAATAAGGTTGAGATAAATCTAAATTAATAGTATCAATGGTACCATATGTATTTTGCACTGATAAGCTTAAATAAATAATACTTTGTTTTAATAGTTAAACTATTAAATAAATAAACTATTAAACAATAAATGACGACTTAATAAAATTATAATTTGGTTTTAATTTATAATAATTATAGTTAAAGTAAACACTGAGTTAAGATGTGTTTTCTCGTCTTGAAGTCAATCGATTTTTGTTCTATCATTTAATTATCTATTATTTTTATTTACAAAATTCAATTCGTCGAAAACAATTACTTATCGGGATCATCATCCTAATTTAATTATTTTAATACTAAATTAAAATTCTAATAAAATCGCAAAATGACAGGAAGACAAGATTTGATATAAGAATTTTTATTTTAATTATCTAAGTTATGTTAGCATAGGCTCTTCGTTTGTTTCTGGCAATCCATTGGTTGGATTTTGTTCCTTTCGTTGGTCCTATCTGAGGAGACCTCTCTAAACTTAAGAGGATCCAGAACCGGATCGACTATCATTAATTCTCACCAAGTATTCAGCAGACTCGTGCTTCATATAAAAATATAATAATTCCTGAAAAAAAATGTTAAGCAACTTACCATTTTAAAATACATATTAATAATTAGAAATCATTTTTACCAAAACAATTAAAACACTAACACCTCTATGGAAGTCTACATTTACCGCCCTATTGACAAAAAATATCATTTTTCCAGCGATTTCGATTATCATTTCGATTCTAAAAATTCCTAGAGAAACTTCAGATTTGTAATAATGTTTATGATATTCATAATCTTTATAATGTTTATTTATAATATTTATATTGATAATTCGACAAATCTTACTGTTATCATTTTGTCTGCAGTCCTCCATTTTTATGAACTTGCGTTTGTTGATTTCCTGGTTCGGTTTCTTCGCGGATCCTTACAATCCACTCTTCTCAATTTACTATGTCATTTTACGTTTCCCAAAATGCGTGTTGTAAACGGGAAACGGAGAAATCGAGTTTTGCCTACTGTCTTCACTCGTTCTCCTTTCCATCAGACCACCAGGGGTAGATAGAATTACTTCCGGGTATTCGATCGTTCATCACATGTAGTGCTTGCTTTAACTGTTAATTTACAAAATATTCCAAACTTTTATCAAAAATAGTTAAAACAAAATTTAATAAAATTTAATAAAATATTTGCATTTAAATTATTTAGGAAAAACAAAAGAATTAAAACCCAAAATTAAAAACATTAATGATATATGTTGATTAAAGATTCCATCATAGTCTCTATATATTTTACAAAATATTAGTGTTTTTAAATATATTACTTATAATTTACTTTAACATGAAAAGGAAACGTAAAATTGTCATTTAAATAGCTAACTTGATTTTTTTTTATAAATGGACAATTAATCGGACGTTTAAAATAAACGGATCATATATGATCGCATGATTGTAATAAAAAATATTTAAATCAAGAAAATACTAATTTGTCCACATTTGATTTTATTTGTCTCGATTTTAATATTTTCTTAGCTAGTTTCACCATTTTTGAGTTATTACTTTCATTAATATCCAAAAATTATTTTACTAAAAATTAAATATTTCAGTGACCATAAAAATTCTAAGCTTAAATATAACAAAAATTGATCTAAAAAGTGAAAAAATAAAAATATATGAATAATTATTATTAAATATGCTTTACCGTATATATTCGCATATAAGCCGACCCCGCAAATTTGGTCGATTAAAATGTCAAAAATAGATGACCCACGTATAAGCCGACCGATTAAAAATGATATTTTGGGTAATATATAATTTTATATATATATATATATATATATAACCCGTCAATTTGGGGAAAAAATTAATCCAAAATTACTCGGCCTATACGCGAGTATATACAGTAATTAAATCCTGTCTGAAAATATCCCCATAACTTAATACAAATCAAAAGAAAATTCATTTGGGATAAAAACTTTTCTTTCCACGTGTTAGTAAATGAAAATTATGCTTTTGTGAAAATTTCAAATCAGTCGGCGAATTAATTCAAATTACGCTACAAATAATTATACCTAGTCTAACTGAAAAAAGTCAAATTTTTAAAGAAACAACAATTATAGAGATAAAGGAATTTATCAAAATAAAACTCCAGTCTAATATTAAGAATATTATTTTTATTTATAATTTCTTTATTTTTTAAACCTATTTTTTCAAAAGTAAGTAATTATAGTAAAAAAGAATATTTTGATTATGTTCAGTTCATTTAAACCCTTTGAAAATTGAATTAATTAGGTAAAACATTATCTACCTAATTAATTTTAAATATTTTAATTTTAATATTTAGACATGATGCTAATACAACAAATGAATATTCACAAGTTTAAATCGATACTTATTCATTTTTTAAGCTTGTTTCTGTATACTCAATTTGTAAGTCAGATATATTTTTAACTACAAATAAATAAAGTAATCGCCAAACACAATTATCATTTCTTCCAAAAATGCATAAAAATTGGATTTTAATAAATCCAAAAAATTATTTTCCTGTTCTTCTGAAATAATTTGTTTTCTGCTATCTCTTTTCCTTTTGCAAATTTTTCCATATTTTTAATATCTGTAAATTATTGTTCCAATTTATTTTTTGGTGATTCCAAATAATCTTCCAAATTCTTCGTAATTTTCAACATTTTCAAAGGCATTAATTAGTCAAATTTTGTGATGTTCTGTAATTCTATGAAAATATTATTATTTTTAAATAAGTTATTAAAATTTTCGATTTTCGAATTTTTTTCTGCAAATCCAAAAATGTCGAAGAAGCTAGTTCAATATGTGAAATTTTATTTTACACAAAGGCAGCGTTTTCAAAGAATTTTCTGAAAATCTAAAGAACTATTAAATTTAAATTAATTTATAAATAGATATTACAATGTTTTATTGTCTTTTTCTATACAGCTTAAAGTAGAGTTGTCCGATTCTAGATCAAAAATGTTTTCTTCCATTATTTTTTAATATATTGAAAATAATATTATGTTAACAATATGTTAATTACTTTTAACTTTTGAAACGAAAAACGCTATAAAAAATATGCATATTTTTTATATTATATATGCTGTTTGTATGTAAAATTACTTTTCTGCCACTTTCTCAATTTCTATATAAAAACTTTTAAGTTTTGAAATATAAAATTTTTACACACAAGTAAGATAACCTTAATTTTTTTATATTAGAAAAGTAAATTTTATTTGATTATACTTTATTATAATACGGTTATTTATTTTATGGTCATTTTATGTTTGTACTTCATTTAATTAGTATTCTAGCTATATAGTTAAAATTACCAAGTGCACCCGAAATCTATATAATTTCATATCACCAAAAAATATTTCCAGAAAATATTAATTGTCAATCTTTAAGTCAAAATCGAAACCAAAAGTCTCACAACAGTCATTAAGAATGAATATTTCTTCTCAATTAAATTCATTTAATTCTAATAATCTAATAAGTCAAATTGAAATTGTAAAGCGAATACCCCTTGCGAAGCAACCAACCCCTACGCGTTTAATTAATATAAAAAATCATTGATTAATTCATAATAATTCAGTCCTGCTGTAAGTAAATCAAAATTCCATTTGATTGCAAACAAATGAAGAATTCCAGCTACCCCTGAAGACTTAACTGCAATTAATATTCGATAAGTTTTATATTTAATACAGAAAAATGTAATACATTACGTTTGTATATTATTATTACACCTTTTTGTACAGAAGAAATACATCTACAGGAAACCTCCGTTCAATGCAAGGGATGCGTTATGCCATAACGGTTATGGACATGATTGCGTTAATCGAAATTCACGATCAGTGGTGGATTTTTGAAAAAAACATTCATAAACTACTGAATGACTTTATTCCACGCTTCGTCGATGTTACTTATAGCTTTCATAATATTAAATTGTTTCCACCAAAGCCGCATGGCATCTCTATCACCTCCATCAGTTTTTTCAATGACTTTATGCATCGTTTTTCTTAAATAATAAGCTTTGAAGGCAGCTATTGCGCCTTGATTCATAGGCTGTAAGATGGAAGTGGTATTTGATGGTAAAAATACCACTTCAACGGGAAAATTAGTACAAAGAGTCTCAAGTTCAGAGGATGTTCCGGCGCATTGTCCAATACCAGAAGACCTCCAGATTCTACTTCAATATCTTTGTTGAGTTTTAAGTTAATTTAAGTCGGTTACCTCTGACTCCTCGTGTTCTTTTAATCAAAACAATAAACGATCCAACGTATATTTGAATCAAAAATATATTTTCTCTTAACAATACACAATCAATAATTAATAGTTCAACAGTTCGAGTTTGACCGATTTTCCGCTCGGTGTTGATACTTTGAAAAAGATAATATTCACCTTTTATTTCCTTAGGTTCTCTTGACCAAAGTTTTCCTTTTCTATTTGATTTGATCTTTTTCACCTTTTCGTATTCCTATTCTATATTTTCTTTTTCCCTACTCTCCTTAATTCGTTTTTACCTGTTCCTAAACTCGATTTCTTCTGACCCTAGCTGAGGCAAAATGCCAATTTGCTCTGATTTTCCCATTCCTTATATACTCTTCGAAATCGAGATGATAAATGGTTATTGCCGATCCAATCTCTCACTTGACGTTTGACTCCACATATTTGCTTCGGCTGTCACCCATAATGGTCCAACGAACAAAGATAATTAATGGCCCGTCCGGCCTTTCTGCACGCACTATCTTCTCCTTGTTCTTTTTCAATTAATCACTGTGTCCCGCTAATGGGCCCAAATCCTCTTTCTATTTACTTTTCTCTTTGTTTACCCAGCTCGGGTTCCTTCATCTCTCGGGTTCTCCATTGGCTCGGGTTTCCCATTAGCTTGGGTTTACTATTAGCGAATTAATTAATTAATTAACGTTTTCTATTTTAACACATTGGAATTCTTTTCGACCCTTTCTAACCGTTTTCTGATAAATCCCTAATCATCATCTTGTTGACCATTAGCTAATCTATACCTGTCCCGTTTTCCCAATTCGATTTCGATGATTTTACAATTTATCGATTTTTCACGGATTTTACGAATTCTTGCCTGTCGCAACTGCTTTTGCCTATTTCCTAATGCTGCTTCCATCATACTTTCCTTTACTATCAATTTTGTGCATGATCACGCTTTTATTTGTCTTTTTTCTTCGCTTACTTTTTATTTAAATTTTCAACCTAAATTTCATTTAAATTTATTTTAATTTACAGACCTCAACATCTTCGTAATATATTTTTATTGCTGGTTAGAAACAAGTTTTGAATCAGTCCATAAATAAATTTTGAGTCATCCAAGCCTTGCGGTTACTTCACCAAGAAACTGGTAAATTTCTTTTAGTGTAACCTGTAAATGACAAGAGAATCTTCTGATTGGAAGATCAACAAAGGTTTCAATTTCAATTCTCCGGATGCATTTCCACCGAGAAGAATAGTTAAACGGTCCATGGATGCATTAAAACCAGAAGCAGCCTTCTCCTTAATGGAAATAAACGTACGTTCTGGCATTCGTTTTCAATAAAGTCCAGTCTCATTCACATGCATAGTAAAAAATCCATATAAAATTTCGATATATAGAATTATTACACGGAATAATTACATTTTAAATAATTATTATCGAAATATTTCTTGGGAAAATGGCAAAAAAAAGATTTCATGTGAAAATTCAAACCACCTTGTGTGTTGTTGAGAAAATCGAATTTTTTGTAAGATTCATTTTATAGTTTTAATTATTTTAATTATTTTTTACAGCATTTCAAAAATTTCAGAAATTTAGGTGAAAAATTTGCCTTTTTGCGAAGGAGAAGAGATGATTACGTAAGATTTATTCTTTAACCCCTTAACGCACAATTTAAAAAAAAACGACCAAAAAAAATCAATTTTTTTTCTTTAAGAAAATATATATTTGGACCAATTTCAATAAATAACAATATAATGTAACAATAAAATAATAATATTTATTAGCTGAAAAATAATAAACTAAAACTATTCAAAAACTATCACGTCACTGCACATTTTGTCCGGTTTTGCGCGAACGTATATATACGTAAGTGCACGTTAAGGGGTTAAGTTATAAGTTTTCACAGCATTTCAGATATTTCTGAAAAAAGAACTTCTAAAGTTGTATCACATTTTGAGAAAAAACTCGTTTTTTTAAATAAGTTAAAAAAGTTAATATTTTGACAGGATTTTACAATTTGGCAAAACCAGAATTATCAATGCAATGGAAAATAATGAAAATTATTATAATTTTTAATGTATTAAAAATATATAGAAATTTTTAGAAATTATTTTTGTTTTTTAACACATTGTATGCGGGACACGTACTAGTAGGTTTTTTTACGATTGGCACTTGAGCGCGGGTCACGTACTAGTACGTTTTTTGACGTTGTTACATGAGCGCGGTTCCCGTACTATATTACGGGTAGTATAATACTATAGTACTATAATCAAGTAGGAAATACAGAAAAAATCAGTTTATCGGCGGTCCCAAGCAACACTATTGTAAGTCGAAAACATTAATTTTCAAGAGAGCAATTTTTTGCTATTTTTATTTTTTCATAATGTTAAAATATTTGAGATGAATTACTGATATGATTAAAAATCGAATACTTTTTTTGGTTTATTGTTTTGTTATTTATTATTTTGGTAAGTTGGTGAAAACGCGGCTCAGTCCATTTTCAGAGACCGACGGCAGCGGTCACTATACCACCGTTTGAAGAAATTAAAAATAATATATAATGTAATTCGAAAAAATTAAAACTATATATTTATATTTAAATTTTCATATTTACGATATTATTATAAATGTTCCCACCAAAATAAGAAACGTTGGTTAAAAATTTAAATAATTTTCGATTTATTGAGATTTTACTGAAAAACTAAATTTGCGCAAAAAAACCCGCTACAGCGCAACTCCGCCAAAAAAATTACCCGCATACAATGTTGTTAAATAAAATTATAGTGTAAATATATCTAACTTATTTTAATTCGAAAAAATCCAAAATTTATAATGCATAAATTCAAAGTTTCTGAAAAAAGTAATTAAAAATAGATTAAGACAGAAAAGTTATATAAAAAAATATTTATAAGCTTGAATAATGATCTGATATCATTATGGGATCAAAATTCAAGTCTTAAAATATACTTTTTTTTACTTTATGGCCATTTCCAAAATGGTTTTAAAAAATTGATAATTACTAAAAAATAATAACAAAAATGATGACTAATACAATTGGTTTACACATCAACCTGTATTATAGATATAATTATTCCGTGAAACAGGTGTTTGAATTTTATTTTGTCTTCATCCTTTTGTGTGAAGGATTGTAATTATGTTTGTGGGCGTTTTACATTCGGTTCCAATATGACAAGATTTTCCATAATTAAACAATTCAATAAATTTTATAATATAGATGGGACACATTACCTTGTGTGGAAATCTTATTGCACTGGATAAAATATTTCTTATACAATTTTAATTTAGTCATAAAAATACATTTTCTCATCACAAAATTCCTATAATACATATTGTTACCAAACTAGTAATAAAAAAATCGTAGCACCAAGTAAGGTTTTTTATTGAAAAATTCATTTAAAATAATGAATTACAAAGAATCTTTTAATCATAAGTTTTTCTTTATATGCAAATAAATAATAAACTTAATTCATTTTCTAATAAAAATCACGTTTAAATTAATTACACCAAATTTGTACGTAAAATTTATAAATTAAATAAAAATTACATCTGTAAAATGGCTTGATAAAAAAACTTTAAATTAATTCTAGGCCAGTAATGTGTGTCAACCCACATACTAGAAAAATGTTATCGACATAAACCGGGTTAGCGTTTATGTTTATGTTTATGTATTGTACAGTTTTTGTTATGATCATAATCGATCGAATTTTCTTTCGGTGAAATTCGTCTGGTCATTTTGTTTTTTTTTGTCATTTCTTTTTCTTCCAACAAAAAATTAAATATGAAACCCATCATAACAACATGAAAGTGTTTATATTATGAAATTAATTTGTCATAACAGAGCCTACTGAAAACAAGATGAAATTTTCCCAATAACTGTTCATATATAATTTGCCATACATCTTATAATATGACAGAGCTTTTGTGAAATTACATGTAAGCGCATTTTTTGTGCTTGGTTTTTATTATCCATGTTTGTCAATTTATTGAAAACTTTTGATTGTTTGATTACTTAAAATTGGATATTCTAAATTGTTTTGAGCGGATGACAAGGGACTTTTGAATTCATATGATCTTTGTTTAGGTGTATCTGGAGGTAAGGTAGCTATAGACTCTGAAGTTAGTACGTTATCAAAATCGGAATGTGACAAAAATCGATTTAGTCGCACTCAGCCGAAATATGATTGGGTATTTCTTATTCTAAGGGTTTCAGAAAATTTAAGAATAAGATTCTCAAATATGCAGGCAAGATTTAGTTTATGATTCTTTTCACGTCTTGTAAAGTTAGTATTATGTTCAACTTTAATTGGTCTATGTTTTAAAATCATGTATCAAATTTCATGTAATAGGTGTAATGACACATACATTTGAGATACTGCTCGTCATATCTGCACTCCAGTTCTTCAGCATTGTCGACTGACTGGATTACCTAACTTCAATGATCATTTTAAAAACTGTATCGGTCAAAAATTGATATTTCTTGTTTTAAGATCATTGAAAAAAAAATCATTGTGGAAAAGATCATTTCTAAAATATAATTTTGTATGATTTGAAAATGCTTTTAAAAATAAAATTTTTTTATTTGAAATATTCTGATATAGTTTGACGATTATTAATGATTGACTGGTTTAAATATTTCTTATTTTTTCAGTTAATAGTTGTTAATGTGACTTTTAGTCTGAAGGAAACAGATAAACGGTCGAAATATATAGTGGGATGTTTTTTAATATACTTAGTTCGAATATTTCAATTATTATTATTATTATTATTATTATTATTAGCATTATTATTATTTATTATTATTATTATTATTATTGTAAAATAATGTTAAAACTTAAAAATATAGTTACATATAAAATTAATTTTAAAAATTATTTCAATAAACTCTTTATTAAATTATATTGAATGCAAAATTCTACTGAGACAGAATCTTGAAAATTTTTAATTAACTGATGTGATTTTCGTATCCCGGGACAGAAGCATAGAACTTTCAATTACTGCCAATGTAGTTTAGTTTTGTTAGAATTAATAAAAAAATTTAACAGAAAAAATCATGTCACTTAAATAAATTTTCTGATTATTTGATATCTCTGAATTTTATTTTTGCAAATAATTTTTATAGTTTTTTAAATTTGAAAATATATTTGAAATATCCGAATTTTGAAAAATTAATAAACAAAAATACAACGCCATAAGAACTAGCCATTTTATTTGTCAACAAATAAGTGAATAAGCCCCAAAAAAGAAATATATGATATTGAACAAATATTTTCCGCCAAACTATTTAGAAGTAACAAAATAAACAAGAAATAAAATCAACATTTGTTGTAGTTGATGAAAAATTTCGATGAAATTATTGTTTGAAAAGTTTTTTTTCTCTTTGCATGGAAATATTAGAATTTAACGATTTTTAAAATTAATGGTGAAAAGACAGAAAATAAGATAATTATTTAAAATAATTGTAACATCATTTGGATAATTATTCACTGTCGGAGATAGTAAAAAAAATTTAAATAATTTTAAAATTTCTTTTATAATTCTTGAGATTTTTAAAACACTTTTTTATTATTTAAAATAAATATTTTTGTTTCAGATCTTAAGGTTTTCCGTTGAGATTAAAAGGCAGTTCCATTTAACATATTATTTACTGTGTGTAAAATTTAGAAAGCATTGAAATTGTTTAAATTTATTTAATGCAGTAGTGTACAGTTAACATCTTCCAACTTTCCATTCAACTAGTTTGGGTTGTTGACAGCAGTATAATTTTCTTTGGTCTGTTGGCATAATTGGGGTGGTCTAATAACAAGTCTTAGGCAAGTCACATCATGTAGTGACTGACTCACTATGTCGATTACTTTGCATTTCCCTAATCCCAGTGATGGAAAAAAAAGGTAAAGCGAGGCTATTTGCGACCTTGGTGTTATGGCGCTTGTCTCAGTCATCACATTGATACCGCACTATATGGTCGGAAAATGTAGAGTTGGTGAACCCTTATCTTAGACNTATTTTGGATGAACAGCATTTCGTGAACTTCTTGTATTTGCAACTTCAAAAAATCAATTTTCTTTTCAATAATGAATGGTATTAACAAATAGATGGGGTTGCTATGGGTTCTCCTTTAGCACCAACGATGGCTTCAATTTTTTAACAAGCTTAGAAAAGAAAATTGCATCTTTCCAAGGTATGAAACCCACTGTTTATAAACGGTATGTGGATGATATATTTCTTATATTTGAAAATCAGAGGCATGTTGACCCGTTTTTGCATTATATGAATAGTCTACATAAAAACATTGTATTCACATGTGAAACGGAGAAAAAATCATCGCTTGCTTTCTTGGATTTGTTAATACAACGTAAAGTGAAACACTATGAGACAGAGATTTATAGAAAACCAACTGATACTGGTCTCTATACTTCTTCTGAAAGTTTTTGTGAATTCAAGTATAAAAGAAATATGGTGAAGGGGTTGATTTATCGTGCATGGTCTTTGTCTTCTACTTTTAAAAATTCGGTAAAGAGTGTTGACGTGTTGGTTGAACTGTTGATGAAGAATGGTTATTCAAAATCCTTTTAGTAGTTATGGTGAAAGAGACTGTTGACAAATTTATTAAAAATCCTAAGGATCCATGTTTGGGAAAATTTGGGTGTGATCTTGTTGAGACGTGTGAGTCTGATGAGTTAAAATCTGTGTGTGATTTTGTTGAGGTGGGTGAGTCTGATGAGTTAAATAAATTAAATAGTGTGAGCAAGGATGATGAGCCTAAATTTGTGTTAGTATTGCCGTACTCAGAAGGTTTTAAGGATTATAAAGTGAAGATAAGAAAGCAGTTAGGGAATTTAAACTATAGGATAGTGTCAACTTCATGGAAAGTACGCAATATGTTTATTAATAAGTCAAAGACTCCGGTTGAATTGTGTTGCGATCTCGTTTATCAGTTTACATGTAATGGGTGTAATGCCACAGTAGGTAGATAGTGGCCCACTGCAACAATTACCCCGGGGGGGGGGGGGGGGGGGGGGGGGTTGTTGCAACTTTTTTTTGTTGCAACTTTTTTTTGTTGCAACTTTTTATTACGCAATTGTTGCAACTCACATTTTTTGCTTTCAGGGATTTTTGGTCCAAATTTTTTTTTATCAGACTATAGTGAGGGGGTCTCGATGGTCCGGGGATTTTCAATACAAAAAAATTTTTTCAATAGAAAAAGGCGGTCTTCAATAAAAAAGCATGGATTTTTCAGACTATAGTGAGGGGGTCTCGATGGTCCTGGGATTTTGAATACAAAAAAATTTTTCAATACAAAAATCCGACTACCACTAAAAAAGCATGGAATTTTCACACTATAGTGAGGGGGTCTCGATGGTCCTGGGATTTTCTATACAAAAAATTTTTTTCAATACAAAAATCCGACTACCACTAAAAAAACATGGAATTTTCAGACTATAGTGAGGGGGTCTCGATGGTCCTGGGATTTTCAATACAAAAAGGCGGTCTCAATAAAAAAAGAGTGGCAATTTAAGGTCTCAGGATATTTTCAATACAAAAATCCGACTACCACTATAAAGCATGGAATTTTCTAGGTCAATTCAGGTGGGACTCCTTGGTCCTGAGAATTTCAATAGAAAAAGGTGGTCTTCAATAAAAAAGAGTGGTAATTTAAGGTCTCAGGATATTTTCAATACAAAAAGCTGGTCTTCAATAAAAAAGCATGGTAATTTAAGGTCTCAGGATATTTTCAATACAAAAATCTGATTATCACTAAAAAAGCATGGAATTTTCAAAGTAAATTAATGCGGGTCTCCTTGGTCCTGAGAATTTCAATAGAAAAAGGTGGTCTACACTAAAAAAGCGTGGTAAATTTTTAAAATAAAGTAAATAATGGGTCTAAAAATTAAATTACAGTAAATTATGGTTCAAATTTTTGAATTACAGTAAATAATGGTCCAAATTTTTGAATTACAGTAAATAATGGTTCTAAAAAATTAAATTACAGTAAATTATGGTTCTTAAAAATTAAATTACAGCAAATAATGGTCCAAATTTTTCAATTACAGTTAATTATGGTTCTAAAAAATTAAATTAAAGTAAATTAAGGTTCAAATTTTTCAATTAAAGTAAATAATGGTCCAAATTTTTGAATTACAGTAAATAATGGTTCTAAAAATTGAATTACAGTAAATTATGGTCCTAAAAAATTAAATTACAGTAAATTATGGTTCTTAAAAATTAAATTACAGTAAATAATGGTCCAAATTTTTCAATTACAGTTAATTATGGTTCTAAAAAATTAAATTAAAGTAAATTAAGGTTCAAATTTTTCAATTAAAGTAAATAATGGTCCAAATTTTTCAATTAAAGTTAATTAAGGTCCAAATTTTAAAATTAAGTAATCAATGGTCAAAAATTTTAAATTAAAGTTAAATAAGTAAATTAAAGTAATAATTTTTAAATAAGTAATGTAATAAGTAAATTAAAGTAAGATTTTAAAATTTATTAACAAAAAGTTGAAATAATAGGTGTTTGAGAATTGAAATTTTTTAATGAAAATTTTTATGAAATAATTTTTTAAGTAATTTTTAATAGAAATTTTTATGGAATAATTTTTTAAGTTAATTTTTAATGGAAATTTTTATGAAATATTTTTCAATGATAATTTTAGATGGAAATTTTTAAGATAATTTTTAATGAAAATTTCTATGAAATATTTTTCAAAGACAAATTTTAATAATAATTCAACAACAAACCAACAACTTAGTACCAACAACCAGTAACTTATGAACATGTATTAACAATCAGATACCTACAACTAGTTACTAACAACCTGCTACCAAGTACTTACAATCAGTTACCTGCTACCAAATACTTTCAACATGATACCACGTACTAAATAACTCTCAAACAACCAGATACTTACAACCAATTACCAGATACCAAGTACCTACAACTAGTTACTAACAACTAGTTACCTGATACTAAGTACCTACAACCATCTAACAAGTACTAACAACCAAAAACAAGCAACCAACTAGGTACCAAGTACTAACAACCGACAACAACCACCTACCAACTAGCTACCACCTACCCATTAACTAGTTACAACCAGCTAACTAGGTACTAGATACCAAGTACTAACAACCAGTTACCTGCTACTAAGTACCTACAACCACCTACCTATTAACTAGCTACAACCACCTACCAACTAGCTACCACCTACCCATTAACTAGTTACAACCAGCTAACTAGGTACTAGATACCAAGTACTAACAACCAGTTACCTGCTACTAAGTACCAACAACCACCTACCAAGTACATACAACCAACATCAACCAGGTACTAAGCATTAATTACCAACTACTAAGTACCTACCAAATACCTACAACCACCTACCCATTAACTAGTTACTAAGTACTATCAACCAACTAGGTACCAGATACCGAGTACTCACAACCAACCACAACCATGTACTAAGCATTACCAACCACCTACAACTAGTTACTAACAACCAGTTACCTGCTACTAAGTACCTACAACCAACTAGCTACCACCTACCAAGTACCTACAACCAACTAGCTACCACCTACCAAGTACCACCAACAACGAGATACCTACAACTAGATACTAACAACTAGTTACCAGATACCTACTACTCACAGCCGTCAACAACCAGGTACTAAGCATCATCAACCAAGTAATAACAACTAGATACCTAGTACTTACAACCAGATGACCACATGAAATTATTGGTTAAATAAGTAAATTAATGTCTAATTTTAAAATTAAGTAATCAATGGTCTAAAATATTAAAGTTAAAGTCAATTTAAGATGAAAGTTTTCTGGGATTTTCAATGTTAATTTTAGATGCAAATCTTCGTCAATTAATCAATGACCACATGAAATTATTAGTTAAATATGAAAATAAGGGTTATAATTAGTTGTTTAGTAAATTAATGTGTAAAATTAAGAAATAAAGAATAATTAGGTAAATTAAGGATAAATTAAGGAAAATTAAGGTTCAAAATTTAAAATTAAGTAACCAATGGTTCAAATTTTAAATTAAAGCAAAATAAGTAAATTAAAGTAAGATTTTTAAATTTATTATCAAATGATTGAATAACTACCAACTTTTTTTGAGAAATGTAATTTTTAATGAAAATTTAAATGGAAATTTTTTTTAAGTTAATTTTAAATGTAAAGTTTTTTAAGTTAATTTTAATGAAATAATTTTTTAAGTTAATTTTTAATGGAAATTTTAATGGAATAATAATAATAATAATAATAATAATAATAATAATAATAATAATAATAATTCAACAGTTCCCAACAATCGGTTACTAAATATTTTTAACTAGATGCTAACAAATACTTTGAACATGATACCACGTACTAACTAACTCTCAAACAACCAGATACCTACAACTAGTTACTAACAACCAACTAAGTTCTCTTTATTGTATTTTATGAAATGTTTTTAAATTAATTTTTTATCTGTCTTCAAAAATATGTTTAATTACAATCAATAGAAAACCTTTTCAAAATGTCTAAATTTAACAAACATGTTGATTTTCATCAAAAAAAACCACAACTCAATCACTTTAAAACACCACGTGAAATTCAAAATAATTTAAATTACAATGAAATACTAATGAATTCTAATTTACAAAAACATCTTCTTTTAATTGATTACTACTGACTTATTATTGCAAAGTAAAAATCACATTCAATAAATACTTATTGTTGATCAGTTTTATTATATATACTCTGAGTTTATCCGACAGGATGTTTTGACCCCCTAAGGGTACAGATCGTAAGGGTACTGGTCGTAAGGGTATTAGTCGTAAAGGTACTAGTCGTAAGGGTATTGGTAACACTCAACCACCACCTACCCATGTACTAACAACTAAGTACTAACAACCAGGTCTCAAACAACTAAATACTAAACACTTACAACCCACAACAACCAGCTACTAAGCATTATCAACCTACAACTATATAACAACACTGTACCAGCTACCAAATACAAGATACCAAGTACCAACAATCAACTAACAACACATAAAAATAATAGCAATTAAATACAAAATATTCTTCATCGCATACACTATCTTCTTATCAAAATCTAAAAAGTCAACCAACTACTTACAACTAACAACTATGTACTAACAAATTGATCTTTAAAAGCAAAAACTCATCACTTGAAAAATTAGATGGAAAAATAATTGAACTCAAGGCATCAATAACTAGGTAAAAATTGATTAAATTATTGTAAAAATTTAAATTATTCAAAATATACTAAATAAAAAATATAATTAATAGACAAGAAAGAACATTAAATTTGAATCAAGATTTGCAAGATTTGTAAGATACTAGATAGTAAATAAAAATACTAATCATTCAAGTTAATATGAATCAACTAAGATAATAAATTAATAAAAATTTTAAAATAAGATCTAGTAGATAATTGATTTAGATTGAATAAATTAATTGAAATAAAATTAATTTTAATTATTTTTTTTTAAAGTAATACATGTACTCAAATTGATTGACTGATTGCTTAATATATTCAAAAATCAGTATAAATTCATTACAATTATCAAAGTCATCAATCTACAATAAAAATAATTATCATAAAATTCCAAGAGACTAGAAAACTAACAAACCAGTAAATTCATTCAAATGATAATAATTGGTATATTCAAGCGAATTCTCCAATAAAATCATCTAAAAAGAATCATT
This sequence comes from Schmidtea polychroa, assembly GCA_959609185.1. NCBI lineage: Eukaryota > Metazoa > Platyhelminthes > Tricladida > Dugesiidae > Schmidtea > Schmidtea polychroa. The sequence goes on along the minus strand of CAUHTR010000581.1, from coordinate 19,591 downwards.
TCCCTGAAATATCTCTATGTTTAAAGATTAGTATCTTATCGATAAGTACTTGTTAAAGATCATATATTCACCTCAAACTAACAAAAGATTCATTAAAATCCCTTAAATGACTATATTTCAACCCTTAATTCGTATTATTACAAATATCATCTAAAAAGCATCAAATTTCATTGAAATAACTCTATCCTTAAAGATTGATATTTTAATGATAATTACCCTTAAAAGATCATATATTCCCCTCAGACTAATAAGATTCCTTAAAATCATTTAAATGACTATAATTCTAACTTTAATTCCTATTATCACGAATATTTCCCTATAAAACATGTAAAATAATTTGGTCATTAACCCTAAATAATTTATAAAATCTAATGATAAAACCGGTTATAATTAAATTTTTGTTAATCACTGTAAATATTTGTAAATTACTACTCGAAATTTAAAATAAATATAACTGACTAGGTCCCATCGAAAGATTAAATTTATCCATTCAATAAAATATATTTCTTCAAATGATCATTTTTACCGATATTCAACCGATTTAATTACTAATTAAAATCAATCAATATATTTCTTCCAATAAAGATCAATTTTATTGAGTTGTTGTCGATGTTTTAAGTCCATATTTCTAAACTTTTGTCATTCTCCGCCTAAATAAAGATAAAAATAATTTAAAGTTGATATCAATCCCAATTATCTGTAAAAATTTCATTGTCAAAACCAAGTAAATCGATCATTAACCCTACTTAATAAAACATAAGTCTAAATTAATATACAATGAATTAATCACAACCTAATAAAACGATATAATTTCACATTAATATTGATTCATAACTGACTAATGTATTGACATTTCCCTTAAAACATTGATATTTTACCAACATCTCCCTTACAATGATATATTCCCATCTTAACCCATCCTTAATTAAATTAAATCGACTATATCCCCTTAAAAGATCATATATTCCCACCTTATCCGATCTCTCATTAAATCTAACCGACTATATCGCCTCAAAAGATCATATATTCCCATCTTAACCCATTCTTCATTAAATTCAATCGACTATATCTCCCTTACAATGATATATTCCCATCTTAACCGATCTCTCATTAAATCTAACCGACTATATCCCCCTTAAAAGATCATATTTTCCTATTTTAATCGATCTCTCATTAAATATTTCTACCTCTTTAAACATCTAACCAAATATATCCCTCAATTCTACCCACTTGAATCCTCCTTTAATTCAGTCAATCCTCTTAAAATCCTTAAAGAATTCTTCAAAAAATATGAATTTTCATAAACACTAAATATTCTTCCATTGAAATAATTTAGAAGCTAAATAATAAGAGCCCACTAAAAGATCAAAATTCACTAAAATTTTCTACAAATATTTACCATCAAATACTGGAGATGATATATATTGGATTGATCATAATTCTTCATCGATTCAACCAATCATTTTCAAGCAATAACAGCAAACTAAATTTCAGTATATTCTACAATCATTTTCAAGTAAATTTAAAGTTAACTGGTTTCTTAGCTTATGTTTCTTTAAGTTCATCAATGTGTAAATATTCTTAGAAAATTATTGAAAAATTATTTATTCAAATGCATTACAAAGTCATCAAAAATCACTTAATTATTAACCTAATTGTCAATGAAATTAATTTTTATTTAAAAACTATTCAATAAAATACAACTAATTATCAAGAAATTAATTAAATTTATCAGTCAACATGAAATTCTTAGAAAATTATTCAATATCCTCATAAAAATTTATCCACTTGATTATTGTAAAAACTCTAATTATTAACATTGAAAATAAATTTTATTTAAAATTAAAAAACCAATCAATAAAAATACATTCAATTATCAAGAAATTAATTAAATTTACCTTAGAATTAGCATTAAATTACAGAAATTCACAAAAATAATGGAAATTCACAAAAATGATAAAAATTCACAAAAATAATAGAAATTCACGAAAATGATAGATATCCACGAAAATTACGGAAATTCATGAAAATATTAGAAATTCACAAAAAATGATGGAAATTCATGAAAATGATAGAAATTCATAAAAATGATAGAAATTTACTTGAATAAAACCATCAACTCTAAAAATTATCAATGCCTTTAACAAATTTGTCTAAATAATCATTCAAATAAAAGCATTAAATACCTTTACGACTAATACACTTACGACATGTTGAATGTGAGTAGTACCCTTGTGAGCAATACCCATAGAGGGACAGAATATTTTGTCGGATAAACTCAGAGTATATATTAATTAACTCATTCAAATTTATCATTGAATCAGTAAAATTATCATAAATTTCGATGAAAATTCTAAAGTGGTAAGCAATGTAAAATGAAATATTCTTTAAACTTTGATAAAATTAACAATGAAGGTGTTAAGAATCTTCATTAGAGTGAGGAAATTATTCATTACTCGATGATAAATGGGTGAAAATAATTGGTAGAATAATTCATTAATGGATCATTGAATGGGCATAGATAAGAAAAAAGGTTGATAAGAATGGAAATATATTAATTGAATTTATTTAAAATTATTTCATAAATTTAATAAAAAAAAAACTTTTAAAAGAAATATTTGTGGGGATGTTTTAAGTGATTAATTAATTAAAGTGAGAAGGATATGTAATTTAAACTAGTTTATTACATAACAAGCCGTGTCTATTTTATTACATAACAAGCTGTGAATGGTATTTTACCATCATTTTACCAACATTTTACCAACATTTTACCTAGTATATAATTTAATTTTAATTATATTTTTAAATTGTACATATTTTGAATATCATTCTATTGTTTTATTCCAATAATAATTTTTAAAGGTATATAATGATTAATAAATTAATATCTTGTTAACATTTACCAGAGAATTTAAAAAACTTTACTTAAAATTTAGTGAAGTATTTAATTTTGATTGTATTTTAAAAGACATATATTTGAGTATTAACTTATTTTGATTGAAGTTTCATATTCAATATTATGATGTTTTTTTTTCTAAATTGAAATATTTTAGTGTAAAATAGTAAATTTGATAATAAATAGCTTCTATTACATTAATTAAAGGACTTAAAAAAAAGTCTAAGTCACTAAGTCACTAAAAAAGTCACTAAGTTTAAAAAGTCTAGAACTGTTAATACACTTATTTACATTTACTTATAAAATTTTTATTTTTAAATTAAAGTATTAAATTGATGATTTAATTTTAGTTGTATTTGAATGATACATTTACTTTGATTGAAAGGAGTAATATAATTCATATTATGATATTTGTTTTCGAAATATTTAGTGTAGAATAGTAAATTTAATAATATATAGCTATTATTACAAGTACTTATACAAAAAAAACTTTTTATTTCAATTGTCTTATTCCATCAATAAGATAAAGTCTATATCTGGTAATAGATTAATTTCTGATTTACATTATTCGGGAATTTGAAAAACTTATAAAATTTATATTTTTAAAATTTAATTTTGATTGTATATTCTAAGAATTATATTTGAATATTTAACTTATTTTGAATGAAAAGGGTAATATATATATTATTTTCTTTTATGATAATTGTTTTTGAAATACATAATGCAAATTAAAACATTTTAGTAATAATTTGCTATTATTTTAGAATTTATTTTAGTCAAAAATTAAAAAAAAAATGACCTATTCCATATTTCTTAATCAAATACCATTCACAGCTTGTTACGTAATAAAATAGACACGGCTTGTTATGTAATAAACTAGTTTAAATTACATATCCTTCTCACTTTAATTAATTATTCACTTAAAACATCCCCACAAATATTTGTTTTAAAAGTTTTTTTTTTATTAAATTTATGAAATAATTTTAAATAAATTCAATTAATATATTTCCATTCATATCAACCTTTTTTCTTATCTATGCCCATTCAATGATCCATTAATGAATTATTCTACCAATTATTTTCACCCATTTGAATTTATCATCGAGTAATGAATAATTTCCTCACTCTAATGAAGATTCTTAACACCTTCATTGTTAATTTTATCAAAGTTTAAAGAATATTTCATTTTACATTGCTTACCACTTTAGAATTTTCATCGAAATTTATGATAATTTTACTGATTCAATGATAAATTTGAATGAGTTAATTAATATATACTCTGAGTTTATCCGACAAAATATTCTGTCCCTCTATGGGTATTGCTCACAAGGGTACTACTCACATTCAACATGTCGTAAGTGTATTAGTCGTAAAGGTATTTAATGCTTTTATTTGAATGATTATTTAGACAAATTTGTTAAAGGCATTGATAATTTTTAGAGTTGATGGTTTTATTCAAGTAAATTTCTATCATTTTTATGAATTTCTATCATTTTCATGAATTTCCATCATTTTTTGTGAATTTCTAATATTTTCATGAATTTCCGTAATTTTTCGTGGATATCTATCATTTTCGTGAATTTCTATTATTTTTGTGAATTTTTATCATTTTTGTGAATTTCCATTATTTTTGTGAATTTCTGTAATTTAATGCTAATTCTAAGGTAAATTTAATTAATTTCTTGATAATTGAATGTATTTTTATTGATTGGTTTTTTAATTTTAAATAAAATTTATTTTCAATGTTAATAATTAGAGTTTTTACAATAATCAAGTGGATAAATTTTTATGAGGATATTGAATAATTTTCTAAGAATTTCATGTTGACTGATAAATTTAATTGATAAATTTAATTAATTTCTTGATAATTAGTTGTATTTTATTGAATAGTTTTTAAATAAAAATTAATTTCATTGACAATTGGGTTAATAATTAAGTGATTTTTGATGACTTTGTAATGCATTTGAATAAATAATTTTTCAATAATTTTCTAAGAATATTTACACATTGATGAACTTAAAGAAACATAAGCTAAGAAACCAGTTAACTTTAAATTTACTTGAAAATGATTGTAGAATATACTGAAATTTAGTTTGCTGTTATTGCTTGAAAATGATTGGTTGAATCGATGAAGAATTATGATCAATCCAATATATATCATCTCCAGTATTTGATGGTAAATATTTGTAGAAAATTTTAGTGAATTTTGATCTTTTAGTGGGCTCTTATTATTTAGCTTCTAAATTATTTCAATGGAAGAATATTTAGTGTTTATGAAAATTCATATTTTTTGAAGAATTCTTTAAGGATTTTAAGAGGATTGACTGAATTAAAGGAGGATTCAAGTGGGTAGAATTGAGGGATATATTTGGTTAGATGTTTAAAGAGGTAGAAATATTTAATGAGAGATCGATTAAAATAGGAAAATATGATCTTTTAAGGGGGATATAGTCGGTTAGATTTAATGAGAGATCGGTTAAGATGGGAATATATCATTGTAAGGGAGATATAGTCGATTGAATTTAATGAAGAATGGGTTAAGATGGGAATATATGATCTTTTGAGGCGATATAGTCGGTTAGATTTAATGAGAGATCGGATAAGGTGGGAATATATGATCTTTTAAGGGGATATAGTCGATTTAATTTAATTAAGGATGGGTTAAGATGGGAATATATCATTGTAAGGGAGATGTTGGTAAAATATCAATGTTTTAAGGGAAATTTCAATACATTATCAGTTATGAATCAATATTAATGTGAAATTATATCGTTTTATTAGGTTGTGATTAATTCATTGTATATTAATTTAGACTTATGTTTTATTAAGTAGGGTTAATGATCGATTTACTTGGTTTTGACAATGAAATTTTTACAGATAATTGGGATTGATATCAACTTTAAATTATTTTTATCTTTATTTAGGCGGAGAATGACAAAAGTTTAGAAATATGGACTTAAAACATCGACAACAACTCAATAAAATTGATCTTTATTGGAAGAAATATATTGATTGATTTTAATTAGTAATTAAATCGGTTGAATATCGGTAAAAATGATCATTTGAAGAAATATATTTTATTGAATGGATAAATTTAATCTTTCGATGGGACCTAGTCAGTTATATTTATTTTAAATTTCGAGTAGTAATTTACAAATATTTACAGTGATTAACAAAAATTTAATTATAACCGGTTTTATCATTAGATTTTATAAATTATTTAGGGTTAATGACCAAATTATTTTACATGTTTTATAGGGAAATATTCGTGATAATAGGAATTAAAGTTAGAATTATAGTCATTTAAATGATTTTAAGGAATCTTATTAGTCTGAGGGGAATATATGATCTTTTAAGGGTAATTATCATTAAAATATCAATCTTTAAGGATAGAGTTATTTCAATGAAATTTGATGCTTTTTAGATGATATTTGTAATAATACGAATTAAGGGTTGAAATATAGTCATTTAAGGGATTTTAATGAATCTTTTGTTAGTTTGAGGTGAATATATGATCTTTAACAAGTACTTATCGATAAGATACTAATCTTTAAACATAGAGATATTTCAGGGAAATTTGATGTTTTTTAGATGTTTTTATTAGAGAATTCGCTTGAATATACCAATTATTGTTATTTAAATGAATTTACTGGTTTGTTAGTTTTCTAGTCTCTTTTGAAATTTAATGATAATTATTGTTATTGTAGATTGCTGACTTTGATAATTGTAATGAATTTATACTGATTTTTGAATATATTGAGAAATCAGTCAATCAATTTGAGTACATGTATTACTTTAAAAAAAAATAATTAAAATTAATTTTATTTCAATTAATTTATTCAATCTAAATCAATTATCTACTAGATCTTATTTTAAAATTTTTATTAATTTATTATCTTAGTTGATTCATATTAACTTGAATGATTAGTATTTTTATTTACTATCCAGTATCTTACAAATCTTGCAAATCTTGATTCAAATTTAATGTTCTTTCTTGTCTATTAATTATATTTTTTATTTAGTATATTTTGAATAATTTAAATTTTTACAATAATTTAATCAATTTTTACCTAGAGTTCAATTAATTTTTCATCTAATTTTTCAAGTGATGAGTATTTGCTTTTAAAGATCAATTTGTTAGTACATAGTTGTTGGTTGTAAGTAGTTGGTTGACTTTTTAGATTTTGATAAGAAGATAGTGTATGCGATGAAGAATATTTTGTATTTAATTGCTATTATTTTTATGTGTTGTTAGTTGATTGTTGGTACTTGGTATCTTGTATTTGGTAGCTGGTACAGTGTTGTTATATAGTTGTAGGTTGATAATGCTTAGTAGCTGGTTGTTGTGGGTTGTAAGTGTTTAGTATTTAGTTGTTTGAGACCTGGTTGTTAGTACTTAGTTGTTAGTACATGGGTAGGTGGTGGTTGAGTGTTACCAATACCCTTACGACTAGTACCTTTACGACTAATACCCTTACGACCAGTACCCTTACGATCTGTACCCTTAGGGGGTCAAAACATCCTGTCGGATAAACTCAGAGTATATATAATAAAACTGATCAACAATAAGTATTTATTGAATGTGATTTTTACTTTGCAATAATAAGTCAGTAGTAATCAATTAAAAGAAAAATGTTTTGTAAATTAGAATTCATTAGTCCTTCATTGTAATTTAAATTATTTCGAATTTCACGTGGTGTTTTAAAGTGATTGAGTTGTGGTATACAATTCATAAAATACAATAAAGAATATTTAGTTGATTGTAAGTAGTTAGTTGTAAGTATGTGGTTGTTTGAGAGTTAGTTAGTACTTGGGATCATGTTGAAAGTATTTATTTGTTAGCACCTAGTTAAAAGTAATCAGTAACCACTTGTTGGTAACTGTTGAATTATTATTATTATTATTATTATTATTATTATTCCATTTAAATTTTCATTAAAAAATTCCAATTCTCAAACACCTTCTATTATTTTCTAATTAAATTTTAAAATCTTACTTTAATTTACTTTAATTTACTTATTTAAAATTTTTTACCATTGATTACTTAATTTAAAAATTATTACTTTAATTTACTTATTTAGCTTTAATTTTAAATTTTGAACCATTGTTTTTTTTAATTTAAAATTTTGAACCTTAATTTACTTATTTAAAATTTTTAACTTTAATTTACTTATCCTTAATTTACCTAATTATTCTTTATTTCTTAATTTTACACCATAATTTACTTAACAACTAAATATAATCCTTATTTTCATATTTAACCAATAATTTCATGTGGTCATTGATTAATTGACGAAGATTTGCATCTAAAATTAACATTGGAAATCCCAGAAAATCTTCATCTTAAATTGACTTTAACTTTAATATTTTAGATCATTGATTAGTTAATTTAAAAATTAAACATTATTTTACCTATTTAACTAATAATTTCACTTGGTCATCTGGTTGTTAGTACTTGGTTGATAATGTTTAGTACCTGGTTGATGTTGGTTGTAAGTACTTGGTAGGTGGTAGCTAGTTGGTTGTAGGTACTTGGTTGATAATGCTTAGTACCTGGTTGATGTTGGTTGTAAGTACTTGGTAGGTGGTAGCTAGTTGGTTGTAGGTACTTGGTAGGTGGTAGCTAGTTGGTTGTAGGTACTTGGTAACAGGTAACTGGTTGTTAGTAACTAGTTGTAGGTTGTAAGTGTTTGGTATTTAGTTGACAGTGCTTAGTACTTGGTTGTTGTTGGTTGTTGGTACTTGGTAGGTGGTAGCTAGTTGTTTGCTGGTTGTTGTTGGTTGAATGTACTTGGTAGGTGGTAGCTAGTTGGTTGTAGGTATCTAGTTGTAGGTATCTGGTTGGTTGCTTGTTTTTATTGTTAGTACTTGGTACCTAGTTGGTTGCTTGTTTTTGGTTGTTAGTACTTGTTAGGTGGTTGTAGGTACTTAGTATCAGGTAACTGGTTGTTAGTAACTAGTTGTAAGTACTTGGTATTTGGTACCTAGTTGTTAGTAACTAGTTGTAGGTATCTGGTTGTTAATACATGTTCGTAAGTTACTGGTTGTTGGTACTAAGTTGTTGGTTTGTTGTAGAATTATTATTAAAATTTGTCTTTGTAAAATATTTCATAAAAAATTTCATTAAAAATTATCTTAAAAATTTCCATCTAAAATTAACATTGAAAAATATTTCATAAAAATTTCCATTAAAAATTAACTTAAAAAATTATTTCATTAAAATTTTCATTAAAAAATTTCAATTCTCAAACACCTTCTATTATTTCAACTTTTTGTTAATAAATTTTAAAATCTTACTTTAATTTACTTATTACATTACTTATTTAAAAATTATTACTTTAATTTACTTATTTAACTTTAATTTAAAATTTTTGACCATTGATTACTTAATTTTAAAATTTGGACCTTAATTAACTTTAATTTAATTTTTTAGAACCTTAATTTAGTTATTTGAGCCCATTCATTACTTTAATTTAAAAATTTGAACCATAATTTACTTTAATTCAAAAATTTGGACCATTATTTACTTTAATTGAAAAATTTGAACCTTAATTTACTTTAATTTAGTTATTTGAGCCCATTCATTACTAATTGAAAAATTTGGACCATAATTTACTGTAATTTAATTTTTAGACCCATAATTTACTGTAATTTAATATTTTAGAACCTAAATTTACTGTTATTGAAAAATTTGAACCATCATTTACTTTAATTCAAAAATCTTAGCCCATAATTTACTTTAATTCAATTTTTAGACCCATAATTTACTTTAATTTAAAAATTTGGACCATTATTTACTTTAATTTTTTAGAACCAAAATTTACTTTAATTTAATTTTTAGAACCATAATTAACTGTAATTAAATTTTTAGAACCATTATTTACTTTTATTTAAAAATTTGAACCTTAATTTAGTTATTTGAGCCCATAATTTACTTTAATTCAAAAATCTGAGCCCATAATTTACTTTAATTCAAAAATTTGGACCATAATTTACTGTAATTTTAAAATTTGGACCATAATTTACTGTAATTCTAAATTTTTAGACCCATAATTTACAGTAATTTAATTTTTTAGACCCATAATTTACTGTAATTCAATTTTTAGACCCATTATTTACTTTATTTTAAAAATTTACCACGCTTTTTTAGTGTAGACCACCTTTTTCTCAGGACCAAGGAGACCCACCTAAATTGACCTAGAAAAATCCATGCTTTTTTATTGATAATCGGATTATTCTATTGAAAATATCCTGAGACCTTAAATTACCACTGTTTTTTAGTGTAGACCGCCTTTTTGTATTGAAAATATCCTGAGACCTTAAATTACCACTCTTTTTTATTGAAGACCGCCTTTTTCTATTGAAATTCTCAGGACCAAGGAGACCCACCTGAATTGACCTAGAAAAATCCATGCTTTTTTAGTGGTAGTCGGATTTTTGTATAGAAAATATCCTGAGACCTTAAATTACCATGCTTTTTTATTGAAGACTGTCTTTTTGTATTGAAAATCCCAGGACCAAGGAGACCCCCTCACTATAGTGTGAATAATCCTTGGCTTTTTTATTGGTAGTCGGATTTTTGTATTGAAAATATCCTGAGACCTTAAATTACCACTGTTTTTTAGTGTAGACCACCTTTTTGTATTGAAAATATCCTGAGACCTTAAATTACCACTCTTTTTTATTGAAGACCGCCTTTTTCTATTGAAAAAATTTTTTTGTATTGAAAATCCCCGGACCATCGAGACCCCCTCACTATAGTCTGATAAAAAAAAATTTGGACCAAAAATCCCTGAAAGCAAAAAATGTGAGTTGCAACAATTGCGTAATAAAAAGTTGCAACAAAAAAAAGTTGCAACAAAAAAAAAGTTGCAACAACCCCCCCCCCGGGGGGGGGGGTGATTGTTGCAGTGGGCCACTATCTACCTACTTGCCACATACATTGGAGAGACTTCCCGTCATCTCTGTATTCGAGCTCGAGAACATTGTAGACCGAAGTCTTTGACCCATATTGGTGAGCACAATAAGGGCTGTAAGATTAAAATAGGTATGTCTGATTTTAAAATTTTATTAAAAAACTTCGATAATTATTGTGAACGTGTGATTTGTGAGGCGTTGTTGATAAAATCATTGAATCCGAAAATTAATGTGCAGAATGCTGTAAATACTTGTGTGTTGAGTGTTTTTAAATAAGCTTTTGTGTATTGTATGTATTGATTGTTGTGTTAAATTAAATAATTGATAAAAAATTTTTAAATTTTTAAATTATTAAATTAAATTTTAAATGTTAAAGTTTTTAAAAAATAATATTTTTATAAAATAAAAAAAAAAATTTATATATAATTAAATCTGTTTAAAATCCTTTATTTAATGAGTATTATATCCCACCTGATGATGACAGGAAAACTGTCGAAATTAATCGTGAAAAAAATGTTTGATTGGCGTTATCTTATAATTAAATCATTGCCATGTATGTTTAACTATTTATTTAAAAATGTTTCCTTTTAATTTTCCATCGAATGGATATTTTCCTTAAACAACAAGTACTTAGTTGTTTTGGCAATCGGTTAGGATGTAAGCAATTACAGTGGATAAAACAGAGTAAAACTCGTAAAGAACTTTTCATATTCCCTCTTTCATGCACACATAATTCAGGAGTTACAAGCACATATACATAGAAAATTAAATTAAATTACGATATTTAATTAGACTATGAAATCTAATTTGATACAACTTTATATTTCTCATTGAATCGCTTTCATGATATTCATTTTGTGGAAGGTTCTATACTTCTAGTTCTTTGAAGTATATTCTACTTGGTCGTTTAGAAACCCTATGTATTATTAGTCGGTGATTCGTTTGTGTTCCCTTCCCAACGTTTATCTCACACCTCTCTCAATTAGAATTTTTTACCTATGGTTTAAAATTCTCTCAACCATTTAACATTTCTTGTGATATGCTTTTAATTATTCATTTTGATGACGTAGCTTTTATCATGTGTCTTATTTATGATTGTCTCTGACCCGCCATATCTGTCGTCTTCTTTAGAGTGTATGTCTTTTCTTACCAAAAAATTATATCCAATTGCAAATTCTCTATTTGTTCTTGCCTTATTTTTTTAAATAATTTTGTTTTCAATATTTTCTTTTTCTAGTCTCTTGATGAGCCTTTCCTCTTTTTATATTTCCATATATTCATTCGGATTCATATTTTCGTTTTTGGCCAGTGTTCATTCTCTAAATAATTATTTGCCATACACAATTTCAGTTTGGGTAATCCATACCATACTTTGCTTAGTAGAGTGTAATGGAGTAACTTTCCAATATTTACATACTCTGTATTTCATAGATACCTAAATTGTATCCCTGATTGTCCTAAATTGCCTCTCAATCATTTCATTTGCCAATGATGATATGGGCTCAAATATTTTACTTTCATTTTGTGTTTTGCTGCTAGTGATTTCATTAGGTTAAATTCAAATACTTTCCCTCTATCACATGGTATTGGTGAATCAAATCTTAAATTCCAATTATTTCTTTGCAGCTTGCAGTTTATCTTGTATTGATACTTCATTTAAAGAAATATATCTGCTGAAAACATCCATAATCGCGAGTATATATTTTTACCTTTAATTGTCAATGGACCGCAAAATCTTTTAGAATCGTTTCGAATAATACTGAGATTTTGTTTCATTACCGTTTCTTTGCCGCGTATATCCAAAAATGAATTCGTTGGAGAAATCAAGATATGCTCTAATTTGAATTAATTTTTCTGTGAAACTGTGAAGGCTGACTCACAAATATCAGTCCATATTAATTTGCTATTATTACTTCCACAAAGTATTTTGCATGTTTTGTATAATTTGTAATGAAAGATCAATAGTAGTTTGTCAGACCTTACAACCTTCAAAATTATTTGGTTCTTTTTGACTTATTAAAAATATATATCAGTGGTGCCCATAAGGTTAATCGCGATCGACTTGTCGATGGCCAGTGAATCCGCAAGTTTTCACGCGAAAAAAGCAATTGACTTCTATTTAAGCAGTTACTTTGGCTTTAGCTGTCACACTTCTTGTTATCTCGTAAATATGTTGGACTCTTTATGTGAAGGTCAATCAACCAATCACAATGCCGCATTCAGCAGACTCATTTCTGTGATTCATAACTGAGTGATATCAACTTGTCAAATATTGACAGAAAATACTTTTCTTCTTTGTAAGTTTATGTCCAACTGCACGGCCTCCCCATATAATCACAAGAAAATCCATGTGCGAGACAGGTTAAAAAATAATTCGGTTGCGACACCGAATTGGACAGGTTTGTATTAGCCAACACATATAGAAGGGGGTATATAATCGTTAGATATGGACAAAAGATATACAAGTTTGATACCATAGAGCCTGAATCCTATCATTATATTCTGTCAACTTCCGCACCTAAAAGCGTTCCTAATCTTCTGCCAATTGAAACTTATTTGACTGACTACATTCTACGTTTGTCGAAGTTGCGTAAGTCTTTCGAATTTATCTTTATGTGCGATGACAACTTTAGTTCTATGTTCTGAATATAGATTAGAATTTTTAAGAAATAACTATTTTTTTCTGTTTTGAGATCAATAAGCATAGTATATTGAGAGCACCAACTATTACGATATCTAGTATAGAATATTGTAATTGTTACATTACGGACTTTCACAATTTAGCAAGCCACACACAGACAAGATTGCGATAGATCCATGTACCAGTGGACGTCTTGTTGTTGACAATCCCATTACTGCATTATCGACCACTCACGTTGGTTCTAACCAACCATTTGGGAGTTTCCATTGTGGTAAATTTTTAATTTCTGTTTACAATTCAAAATAACCAGAGGTGAATCTTAATTACGTTTACATACTATAATCTACTGCCAAATGACAAACACTCTTCATTATACAATCAATAATTTCTATAGTATAATCTTATCAAGTTACCCATATTATACTGCAAGCACAAATCAAATTCATGATCTTGTAATTAACATTGAAATATTATGCCTGCGACAAAATCCATGATTAAGTATCTAATACACATTTTATTAATATTTCGGAAATTTTATGGTAGTAAATTATAAAGAATTCAACCCAATATATTATTTTCGAAAATATTAATACAATTTATTATCATTTCGTACCACTCAATAAATTCAACACCAATATATATATGTATATATAAATCAATCGATGCCAAACCATATTTCATTCGCATGATGCTTCTTGAATAACAATAAAGATATAATCACGATCTATAATGCAAATAATACTTAAATTATAATTTAATTATGAACCTGGTGCCACCATAATTTCGTTTTTCTTACTACGAATTCGTAGAAAAGTCAAATCGTTTGCAGGATCTAAATCTTTTACCGCACTTCTAGCTTTCGAATTCAGTTGAGTAATTAATGCACAATACTGAACAGTAGTAGCGTTATCAAGCGTTGTACGGATTGGGATTCCCTCCGAATTTACTATAATAGCCCCAATTACTCCTTTGTGGCTAAGAATTTTTTTTATTGCTTCCTCTACTTCTGACTAACAAACATTAAATCATTAATTTTAGTAAAATATAAATTAACATAACAAAAAACTATTCAAAAGAACGATAATTGTTTACCTTCCCTTCTTTAGGGATACCTCTACTCTAATTTAAAATTTAAAAGAATCAATTAAAAAGTTTCATATTTATATAAAAACAGAAAAATTTACATACCATTATTTGTTGTCAATGATACTTGCAAAATAATGAAAACATTTTTGAAAAACGATCTTTCAAACAAAATGAAATTCTAAATCTTAATAAATAGCTAAAAATTCGATTTTACAACGACCACTTTTACTTTAAATTAATTTTTAGTGATATAATTGTATAAAAAATAATTTATTACTTATAAGTTAATTATAATGTATTTAGATCAAATTTTAATTAATTAATAATTTTATTTAAATAAATAAAAAAATTCAATTTTCTATTTATTAGGTGTTGCAAAAATTAATTTTTAGCAAAATATTTTCAGATAGCCATGACATTAAAATTTAAAATATCCAATATGAATGATAGTGTTAAAGATTATTAATTTATAACGTTATTGCGTTGGTAGTGGCTTTTGACCCGAAAGCAGCAAATAATTTTGATTTTCACGCTTATAATCATGGCTCTTTGTCTTGACATCGATGTAGTTAATATGATTTATTAATCAGATGGAGAAATAACTCGAAAATTTAGATTATTAAACCATTCCACCCACATGGGAGGCTGACAAGCTCTAGCCTGAGGGTCCTCGAGCCGGTGTGACGGGTCGGTAAGCTAAATGAGATGAACATAAGACAAAAAGCAATTTATTAAATATTGACTTTAGTTTTGTACATATCAATTATAATTAATTACTGTATTTTGTTAGGTACATTATATTATTTCGCTAATCCTTTCATCATCGTGTTGGTGATTTACCTCCAATCGTACACTAATATATGCCGTATTGCCGTTGTACATAAAAAATGAATCGTACTTTGATTTAAAGCTCAAATTTGCAAATACAATTAGAAATGTTGCATGCGACAGCTAGCGAATTCCGTACTATAATTGACTTAAAGAAGCTGAAGATTTTCTTAAGTTATTTTTATTCGAAAAGAAATTTTTTGACTGCGCATCGTTATTATGTAAGTAAAAAGTTTTTATTCTCTAACAAAACCAAATTATTTTTTTAGAAATGTCGGCACTTGGATGGTAAACATTGAGCAATGGCCTCAATTTATACGCGCACATGACTTCATACTATTCGCCACAGAGAGCCCCTGACAATCATTAGGTTGGTACTGCTCAATGTTGGCGAAAATATTAAAGAGCAAATGAGCGTCTAACTTTACACTACTTTCCGATAATGTTTCTGACGGGTTCTGGATGACCAATAGAATTTCTTAAGTCGGATAGTCCCTGCTACTTTACGGTCCTTGAAACCTTTTTGTGATATTACTTTACCTTTGTAATATTACTTTGGCTACCCTCCGATAAAAATGAAAATTAAAAAAAGCAAAATGAAAAATTAAAAAGAAAAAAAGAAAATTAAAAAAAGGAATAAAAAAATAAAAAAAAGAAAGAAGAAAAGAAAAAAAATTTAAAAAAAAAAAAAAAGAAATAAAAGAAAACAAAGACTAAAAGAAAATCATGAAAAAAAGGAGAATCATGAAAAACGAAATAATGAAAATCGTGAAATGCAAGAAAGTATCATGACAGAAAATGAATATGAGATTGAACCGAATATCAAGAGTTTAAGTTCAAAACTAAACCAGTACTGTAACACATGCCAGCGGCAAGGGCACAATGAGCGTAAATGTTTTTTCTAATTTGATGTATTGGAATTGTCTGATAAGTGGGCACAGAGCAAGGAAATGTCGTGGCATTAAAACGTGTTACCAATGTAAAAGCACAGGACACTTTGCCAATAACTTGTCCCAATGTGACAAATCCAGTGAAAAATCAAACGCGAAGAAATACCGTAAAACAGAACAATCAAATATACGTTGAGAAGTGAATTTGTCAAACTCCAGTGGGAATAAAACAACGGTCGACAAATGTTTAAGGACGAAGGAATATTTAAAATCCAACGCATTCGAGGAATTGAGAAGACAATGTGTAGAACAGGGCAGGTTAATTATGGAATTGATTGTGAAAGAAACGAGACAGGATAAACTTTATAGGACTCTAGGATTTTTTGTACTAGATTTAAGCCTAAGTATTTTTAGGTCTGTAGAATTTTTTGTATAGGAATTTATGTTAAGTTAATTTGAAGAAATTAGGGTAATAATTAAAAAATAGGATAAATTAAAGTAACAATTCAAAATAAGTAATAAACTTTAAATTTATGGTAACATATTTTGAAGAATCGAGGTCTTACGAGAAATTACGGTAATTATTTAAAAATAAGTAAATTAAAGTAAATTAAAGTAAATCAAAGTAAATCAAAGTATTTATTTTTGAATAAAGTGTTGAGGATACCTAAATGACAAATTATAAACAAATAAATAAAATTACCTGGGGAAGATCGTCATGACAAACAGGACGATCTATGGGAACTCAGAAAAGAAAACGAAAGCAAAAAGAAATGAGAAATGAGGAAGAGGGAGGAAACAAAAGAAATCAAACATGAAAATAAAAACCAAGGTCAGTACTAATTAATTAGTACAAAAAGGGAAAGGAATTTCGAAATCAGTAAAACAGAAAAACAACAATATTCTTATCTCGACAGTTTGTCAGAGATAAGGGAAACAAAAAACAGGCCGGAGCCGCAAAAGGAAAAAATTAGAGACATTGCGACAGCTATCAAATATAACTCGGCCGCAGGGAAAACTGAAAAATCATGTTGGGAAAAATGATGCAATTGGAGATAAACTGAAGTGCCACAAATTGACAAGGTATAAAAGGAGGTGGCACAGCAGAGGAGGCAGAAGAAAAATAGAGAAGGAACTATCGAAGAATTAAAAGAGAGAAACTATAGAGAAGACGAGTTATAAAATTAAGAAGACGTGGGAGAATTGTATTAGCGAGCAGTTTGGAGAAGCTATTGAGAGAACAATTTAGAAGAAATATTTAAATAAAGTTGAAACAGAGAAACTAAAAAGAAAACAGAATCAAAGAGAATCAGCAAGAGTTTATTCAGTTGATAATATAATAAAGTTAGGCGAGTAAACCAATTATTACACTCCTCAGTTGTGAGAGAATTGTCAAATCAAAGTTATACGAGTGTGCTATTAGTGTGCTATAAGCACGGTATAATAGTCAGCTTGTTGAGTCAATTGTATCATTGTGAAAATATTTGTGATATTCAATAAAGTTTTCAGTGTTAATTTTTATTTGTGTGGCAGTCAAAGACACGCTTGGAGTCAGAGTAAGAGTTCTAATTCTATCACCAACTTAATAACCCAACAAAAGTAATATTTTAAAATTAAGTAAATAAGTAAATTAGAGTAATAATCAAAAATAATGTTAGATAATTTTTTAAGAATCAACGTCCACTGACAATTTTAATAAAGTAAAAAAATTTTTAATGCAAATTTTTATGAAATAAAATTTTGAATATAATAATAATAATAATAATAATATAATAATAATAATAATAATAATAATAATAGCGTTAGATGACAAAGGCCGATTGATAGAGGAATTCGAACTCACAAAATACTACCGAACAGACCTGAAAAGATACCGGGTGAACATTTATGTGGAATCTTCATTATGACTGTTCACTCCTACCCAACCCAATCCAAAGAACAATATTGACAAATATTATCGACAATTTTAGCTAATTGACATCCTTGTGATATCTTTGTGATTTATTTATTATTGACTTATTAATTTTGGTGTGGATAACTTATTTATCTTTACTTAAATAAACACGGTAAAGATTTTATTAATAAAAATCGCCATTCGTACATCTTTTTCACTAAATATTTCGATAGCATCACTATCATCATCAGGTAACCTACATTCACGACGGATGAATAACTTGATTATATTAATAATATATAAACAAGTTATAAAATCTATAAATTTTAAATTATAAATAAAAAATTTTTAAATATTTAAACTTCATCGTTTATGATTTTGAATACTATGTTGTGTGATTTGGTTAAGAATAATCATATTGATGAAGAGGTAGCAAAATTAATTCATGCAAAAGGTTCACAGCCAGCTAAATTATACGGACTTCCAAAAGTGTATAAAGACGTAGATCCCATGAGACCTGTTTTATCTATGGTCGGATCAGCTCAGTATAAAATAGCCAAGTATTTTTCATGGATTATTAAACCCTTAATAAAATCTGAGTTTGAATGTAAGGATAGTTTCGAATTTGCATCATCTATAGGACAATTGAATAAAAGTCATGTTAATGAGTATATGGTTTCGTTTGATGTATGTAGTTTATTTACTAATGTCCCGTTGAAATAAACAATCGATTTATGTTATGAATTATGGAATGAAAATATTAATGCGCATAATATGTGTGATGGAAATGCATTTAGGAAGCTTTTAGAGTTTTCAACTTCCAAAGTTAATTTTCTTTTTAATAATGAATGGTATGAACAAATTGATGGAGGGGTTATGGGTTCGCCCTTAGCACCAACAATGGCGTCTATATTTTTGGCATGTTTAGAAAAGAAAATTGCTTCTTTTCAATATGAAAAACCAATTGTGTATAAAAGGTATGTTGATGATATTTTTCTGATATTTAAAAATAAGGAACATGTGAAACCTAAGAATATAATTGCATAAAAATATTAAATTCACGTGTGAAACTGAGAAGGATTCATCCATAGCATTTCTTGACTTGGTAATTAAACGTAAAGATGAACAATATGAGACAGAAATTTACAGAAAACCAACAGATACCGGCCTCTATACTACCCCAGAGAGTTTTTGTGAATTTAAATATAAAAGAAACATAGTGAAAGGATTGGTTTAACGATCATGGTGCTTATTTTCCAGTTTTAAAAATTCAGTAAAAAGTATATATAAATTAGTTGAATTACTGGTAAAGAATGGCTACTCAAAACGGTTTTATTGTTAACGTTGAAAGAGACTGTTGATAAATGTATGAATGCTAAGGATCGTTATATGAATGAATGTAAATTGACTGATATGTCGAATGATGTAGTGAATATGAG